>VONZ01000044.1:2240000-2322411 GCA_012976165.1 Labeo catla
ATTTTAAAATGATGTGTTAATAATTCAAAAAAAAAGTTAACATCCACTAAATGTCTTAACACAATATAATTTTTTTTTTTTTTTTTTTTTTTTTTTTTTTGCAGTACAGTAATGAGAATTTGGGGCATAAATGTAACAAAAAAATAAATAAATAAAATAAAATAAAATAATAAATAAAAATAAAAATAAAATAAAATAAAATAAAATAAATAATTTCAAATTCAGTTTCTTCTGAATCTGAAGACCGGAACACTTTCTTGACACATTTAACAACAAATGAAATCATTCAGGCATTATGACTGTGATCAAGCATGACGTGACTAGAGAGAGAGAGAGAGAAAGTGTGGATGAGAGAGTAAGAGAGACAGAGAGAGAGTCTCTCACAGCTACAACACTGTTAGTCTGTTTGTTCTGCTCTCTCCATCTCCTCTCGTTCATGATCTCTGTGTTTAATGATGGATCTCTAAGGATGAACTCAGAAGACATTTGGAGACGTTTCTGCTGTGAAAATCCCATGAGGAACTGAAGAATCACTTTATCCAGGAATTGAACACACAGGATCATCATGGATCTTTCATTTATGGCTGCACAGGTATGAGATTTTTGACATTATGCACAAAGATAAGAGTTTTACATGAACATGAGCCTGTTCACTGTGAAACATGTTTAGAGTTTAGACCTTAAGATCCTCATCAAATGATTTCACTTCTTCTGAGAGCTTCATGTCTTTTTCTGCAGTTTAACCAGTATCAGAGAGGCTAGTTTAGTTTACTGGCTTACTTATGTATATTTATTTATTATGCATACATTTACTTTTTACATTTATTGGATTTATTCTGGTTAACAAAGTGACTGGAGCCTGTTTTCTTTATATTTGACAGAAATGAGATTTCTCTTAGGACTCCAGTTGTCTTGCGTGTCTTCTCTAGAGTTTCAGGAGAGATCTCAACTATGTCTCAAACTGTTCAGATACTAAATCCAGTGGTCAAAGGTCAGAGATCTCACTATGAGAATCCAATTCAGTCATGTCTCTCTTATTATTCAAAGCATTTTCAATTAGGATACTTTAAGAAAATGTATATTTGTATATAATAATTACAAAAAATAAATAATAAATACATAAATAAAATTATTTCTATACCCATTTTTAAAGTGAAAAGCAGTGTTACTTTACTATTATTAAAATACAAGTTGTAATGAATATTTAAAATTTTTGATGAATATTTTGAATTTGAATTTTAAATTTTCTTTTGCAATTTTTAAACTTTTTTTAAAATCTCAAACATTTCTCAATGATCTGAACTGCCTTCACATTCATTTATACCCGTGTAATCTTACAGAGGTCTGTTTTTAAAGAAATTATAATTTAAATCAAAATTAAAAATGTAAAAAAAAGGGTATATAATGATATATTACCTATGAAAAATAATTAAAGTTATGAAATAATGATAACATAACAGATAATACATTAATAAAATGAATAATAAAAATTATTATTAATATGAATTATTATTACATTAAATGCATTAAACATACTATGATGATAAATATTACAATTTATTTATTTATTTTTGCATCACAGTAATGACAAAAATGCAAAATGCCAAAAATCTATAAAATATGTAATTTTATGAACATTACAAATTCTAAAACCTAATTATGCATATTTAAAAAATAAACACATTTATTTTATTGGTCAGAGTGTATGACAGTCTTCAAGTTTTCAGACTAAAAGCTTTTCTATGGTATTAATTACTTCTTATTTGAAAGTGATTTTTTAACATCCATCACCGAGAAGACAGAATGTGCAAATGAATGACCGCTTCTAATGCAGGTACGTCACATAAAAGTGAAGAAGAAAAATGGTTGTTTTTAAACTCTTCAGGCATTTGGACTAAAAGAGAGATGTGTTTTATCAACACCAGATTGATTGTATATCATCTCGTCGTTGAAATGCACATCAGAAGCAGTGAAACAAATGCACCTATTTGTCTTGCGATGACTTTTCGGATGTGATGATAATACAAGAGCGATTGCAAATGAACACTGCAGCACACTCCATTAACCTATTGGAAGAAATAATTCATGAATCGAACATTGCGAAAAACGCTGTTGTTCACAAACTCCTTATCAGACTATGAGTAAATGCATCTGCCATTGACACACCAACTCGTGTGTTACCACGAATGAGCGGACAGCAGGTGCTGAATAATCAGAAGTGTCCCGCATCATCACTCAGAGAAGGTCTCGCGGGGGCCAACGGCTCACGTTTCACACAGCAGGAATGAATCTGCTACAGCAAATGTGTCAGACGGGCCCCGGCGGCATCAGCGCAGCACCAGTGACCCTCCAGTGTCACTTTCCTCAGCGCTTCTTTGCCGCCGCGAGCCTTTGACACAAACACACACAGTACAGTCGCTAATTCACACTTTACTCACCACAAAACCAGAACGTGCGTGATGAATAAAAACGTGCGTATAAACGCATACAGAGATTATTATTATAAGAGCAAAAAAAGATAAGAAAGAAAAATACCGTCACATTCATTCCAGTGTGTTGTTTTCTTCTATAAATATTCATATTATATATAATTAATATTATTTAATTACATTATTTTATCATATTTTCATTATTTTATTTTTCATTTGCATTATTTTAATTGTTACTGTAATGTCCAGTCATGTCTCATTTATTACTTTTGATTACAAATATTATTTTTTGTATTATTATAAATTATTTTCAATTAAGACACTTTAAGAAAATAATTTTAAAAATTATATATTATATATATTAATTACAAAAAATAAATATTATTTTTATGTGAAATTTGCAAAACAATAAAATAAATACAATTATTATTTTACTATTATTAAAACGCTATTATAGTTGTAATTAGTATTTATAATTTTTGATATATATTTTGAATTTCATTTTTAAATTCTGAGTTTGCATTTTGGTTTTAGTTTAATTTTTAGTAATTGTAATAATTCAGGCTTAATTTATTTTGTATTTCAGATTTAATTCAGTTTTAGTTTATATTTCTCTTTTTTTTATTTTAGTGCTTCAAACTTGAACTTTTCATTTAGTCTTTCATAATACCTATATTTTATGTCATTTATTTTAAGTTTCATTTTAAATTTCAATAAGCTTCAGTAGCCAAGGCAACATTTCTAGTTTTAATTTAACATTTTTATTTTAATATTTACATTTTATTTCAGCTTTATTTCAATTAACAAAAAGTTTTAGTTTACTTTTAATAAACAATAATAACTCTAGTGAAGATGCATTTAGTGACTGTCATAAAACATACAGTGGGCCAAAATTATCTGGACACTTAAAAATGCATCATCATGCTCAAAACTATATTCAAATCTAATGTACTTTTAGTATTTCAACTTTCTTTTGTCAAATGTTCTGATTGCAAAGTGTATTTGTGCACCTTTGGTCACAGTTAATGACTTACTTTGATATTTTGCAGCTAATGCAATGACATTCACACATTTTGAATATGTTTTGGAGTCACTGTTCAGAGGTCACATACTGTAAACTCTGTTGCATTTCATGCTGTCAACTTTATTTATGACCTGCTCATGAATCCAGTACTTGAAAAATGAGAACTGAGTGCTAGGAGAACAGGAATAGCTGGCATTAGTCATTTATGAATTGCGTTTCAGTGACGTGTTGTTTAGAGATGCTGTAACGAGGTAGCTTTGGTTCTATCTCTGGACCGTCTGACATGAGCTTCCTCAGAGAAACCCTATTTAACGCATGACACCACAATCTGTTAAAAAAAAACAAAGTGAGTTAAACTGCAATATGTTTGGAGATCAATGCATTAAAATTGGTCCCACCCACTTTTCCCATCTCTAATTTGCGCATATGTCTGTTCGCTTTTCAGAGTGCCCTTATTTTTATGAAAATTAAGCACATTTACAGCAAAATCATCATTACTGTTTACATTTTTTAATTTTAAATCTTCAAATTGTAACATATTAACATATTGTAACATTTCCTTTTTAAATGTTTCTTTTTTCTTCATAGAA
Organism: Labeo catla; assembly: GCA_012976165.1. Classification (NCBI taxonomy): domain Eukaryota; kingdom Metazoa; phylum Chordata; class Actinopteri; order Cypriniformes; family Cyprinidae; genus Labeo; species Labeo catla. The sequence continues at coordinate 2,244,044 of VONZ01000044.1, forward strand.
TGGGCCTAAAAAAGTAACAAGTTGTTATACATAGGGCCCTATGAAATCCGTTTTATGTTTTCCCAAATTCTGTTTTATTTTTTTCCAAATTCCGCTCTTCCCGTTTAAATTTTTCTCAACTCCTTTTTAAAGGTTAAATTCAATTTTATTAATCAAAGAGCATGTCTAATTAATTCAAATCATGAAACTTTTACAATGTCACATCAATTTAATAAAGGTTTAACAAAGATGACATTTTTAGGGCCCTATGTTTTATTTTTTCTCACCATATGTTTTATTGTTATCCAGTTCTGTGTTTTAGCATGTCTAATTTAAATGTAGCAGTAGTAATAGTAGTAATATATATCTGGCACAATGTCTTCCAGTTAAACCGGACTTTTATTTTGACAGGTTGCCGTGTCTACCTTTACATTTCTGTGTGTATATGATGTAACGCTAGTTTTCCTAAAATGGAACGGTCAAATGCTCATGAAGTGACTCTCAGCAGATATTGTTCATGTATTTATGTCCTCATTTAGTGAGACGACAGATGCGCTTCAATGTGTGTAGTAAACAAAAGCGCTCGTCTGCTACATTCATTAAAACAGAGACACGCAGAACATACAGGATTCACATTTAAATGGTATTTTTGTGGCGTAACTAGCCCATATTGTGGTTTGATATAAGTGTAATGACCTACTTTTGATTAATTCATTCAAACTTTGACAAATTCCGTGACATTCGTTATTCAGTAAATGCATTTTTATGACTGAATTCCGCGATTCGGTCTGTGTTTTCATATCATATGGCCCTATATACAGTAAGATTATAGAGGTATATAATACACATGGAGAGCTGCTCAGATCATTTGATGAGAAAAATCTGACTTCTAATTTTTTTTTTTTTGCAGACTTGATCAAACTTGATCTTACACGTCACATTCACATGTCAGACAATGGGGTGTTTATCTCATGACAAACCTGTGAGAAGCATCTAATTTGTGATGTTTCATTCCTGTGGAGTCACTGTATTGTAATATCACTGCAGTAATCTTTTGTACGGAAAGCGTTCGATTGTTCTGTGAATGAATGGTAAATTACCTGCTGCATGAACATCTGTGAAACGGGCCATAACACAAACCTAAGGAAATGGAGTTATTATTGGGACAGCTGGAAATAGAGTTATTATTCCTCTGATTGATATGGTTGTGGACTTAATTGAATCAGCAAGAGCTCTATTGAGTCACAGCGGACTCAAACTGAAGGACAAAACATCTGATTCACAACAGAGCTGAAGTTCCACGTCACACGCATGAATAATGGACAGAAACTTAATTGTTGCAATGATGACGAGTCATGTGCAAGTCTAGTTCAGCAATCATCCAATCTTGTCTTTTTAGCCAAATTATTTCCCATCCTGCTTTTTCTTCTTTCGGAACAATTTCATTTAAAGGAGAAGTCTACAATTTATAGAACAAGATGTTCATGTCTTTCAGTCGCTAAGAAATTCTTTTTCTTTCTTGAGGAAAACATTCCAGAATATTTCTCCATATAGTTTGAACTTCCAAAATGTAAAATGTTAAATGCAGCTTCAAATGGCTCGAAACGATCCCAGCCGAGAAAGAAGGATCTTATCTAGCGAAACAATCTGTCATTTTTTAAACAAATTGACAATTTATTTACTTTTTAAGCTCAATGCTCATCTTGTCTCGTCTCTGCGATGTGCATGCGTAGTCTTGTGTAATCCTGGTCAGTACAGTTAGTGTATGTCGAAAAACTCCTGTCTTGTTTTCTTCTTCAACGTCAAAATCATCCTACATCTCTGTTTTACCTTTTTTGTAAAGAACGTTTGATCTTGTTTGCATGTTCAATTTGTAAACATTTTGTTTTTTTAAAATGGAAGCTTATTTCCACTACAGAATAAAAAGTAAAAACTGTTATTTTATGTTTTATTTTATCTCACAATTTTGACTTTTTCTTGCAATTCTGATCTTGACTCACAAAAACAAAAAAATACTTCTTCTTACAATTGCAAGAACAAAATCTGAATCATGACATATAAGCTTGGATTTGAGAGATATAAATTAGAAATTGCAAGAAAAAAGTCAGAATTGTGACAACTTAAGTTGCAATTGCAACTTTTTATCTCAATTCTTTTTTGTCTTGCAAATTCACAATTTTCCTCTCAGAATTGTGCTTTTTTATTTTGTAATATTTGCCTTTTGTTTCTCTTTTATTGCAAGAAAAAAAGCCTAAATTGTGAGGAAAAAAGCAAGAATAGTGAGATAAAAAGTTGCAATTATCCTTTTGTTTTATTCTACGGTGGAAATAAGCCTGTATAGTTGGCTGCATATGATATTGCATGATAAACAGCAAAATACAGTGCATAAACAAGTTGAAAATCATTCTCTTGTATAAAGTTTTGAGCTGTCAACCCTCATGCAAAAGGTTTTTTAAATTTAAACTGAATATATTCAGAGTATGCTTCAATTTCACTGATGATGCATAGGAAATTAAAAAAAAAAAACATAAGCAAGATTATCAAAACCGTATCTAAATGAAGCTCTGAAACTGATATTACTCCCTAGAAATACTCCTGATGCTTCAGTTATCCGGCGGTGCCCTCCGTCTGACTGAGCTAATGTGCATTCATGAAAATATCACTTTTAGCCTCAAACCTTGTTTCTTCTTCTTGTGGAAGTCGGTCATGTTGTGGCTGGAGGTCTGTTTCCATCTCTTCCTCTAGTTTCCTGTCACTAACATCACAACGCCTCACTGGAGATCCTGCTGCTCATCAAGTTAAGTTGAAAACTACACCATCTGCAGAAGAAATGACGTGAGAATTGTTAAAGATGGCTTGTCAATCATAGTTTCTGAAAAAAAAAAAAAAGACTGTTTAACATCAATAATATTTAGAATTGTCTCAAATTTTGGCCCATTTTCACTGAAGAGAAAGACATTTACAGTGCAAGTTGTCAGCTTGACTTCCACCACAGACTAAACACCAACCAATTTTTATTTTTGTATCTTCCAGTTTCATTTTATTTTTCAGATAAAGTTTTAGTCATTTTTTATTATTATTTTTTAAACATCTGTCCATATAGTTATTATTAATTTAAATTATTTTATTTATTATTTAATTTTAATTTTATAAATTAATTCATTTAAATTAAACTAAATGAAAATAAGAAATGTTGCTTTGGCAAATAACTAATTTTACTCATTCATTCATTTTACTGTACTTCAAGTAGCAAAATGATTATATTTATGCATTTTAACACTATTTTTATGAAAATTAAGCAAATGTACACCTAAGTTTAAAAGTAAAATTTAAAATTTAAATTGTAACATCTTAGGATTGTATTTGTTTTATTGCCTTTAATTTATGCTCTTTTTAATTTAAAATCATTATATTTTGACTAATTTTTAAAACAACATTTATTAGTTTAGCTGTCACTCCCATTTTCTTTTTTTTTGAACATAGACATAAAAATGCACTTTCCAAACTTAATTTTTTATAATTCATGAACAAAAACAATATGAATTTTGATCTACATTTTCCATGGTAATGCAATGTCGGATTTTAAAATGGTTTTCAAAGGATGAATTTTGAGATTAAGTTTTTAATTGATATATAATTTCTTATGATTTCTAAAGCATGATAGTGAAAAAGGCAACGAAGAAAGTCTTTTTGTGACAAAGGTCAGAATTCCTGTTAGGATGTGTATTTTTGAGGGGCACTCTTGTAATACATTTATCTATTACTTTTCCTACATAAAGTTTAGATTCAGATATTGGTATTTTGGTTAATCTGAGCGCAGTATTTTCAGTTTTTTATTGCATAATGTACTGTTTTTAACATGCAAAGCATTATGCATGAAATAATGCACAGTATGCATTGAGCAGTATGCTGGTATTTCATCCAAACATGTCACTGCATGTTCTGTCCACGTCTTGCTGCCCTAAAATGACCCTGTTTTTCCCCCGAAACAAACCCTCAGTCGTATCTAAGCACCTCACTGGGAATCAGGCTTAGTATGTGTGTGTTCGCTAAAAGCCCGTGCAGAAGAACAGGACACCTGCTCAAGGCTTTCCAGCACATCAGCAGCTGTCTGTCTGGAGAACATCTTTACGCCACAGGCTCATGTTCTCCTGAAACCAAAGCGCTTTTATAAAATCACAGCAGCATCTTGAGCAAAACACATCAGAGAGAATCACAGATTACAGAACTCTTATAGTATTTGTGAAAGCCTCTTTCAACCATGGAATAATTCTGGGAAAAATCTGATTTGTGAAACAAAAACTCAAAACTGCAAGAAAAATAGTTAGAACAGTGAAAAAAAAAAGTCAAAATTGTGAGCCATAAACTATTTTTCCTTTATCCTTTTCTTTTTTCGTCTTTTTTTTCAAAAATTATGAGTTATGAAGTCAGAATTCTGAAAAAAAGTTGCAATTATTTTTTATTCTGTGGCGAAACCAGAAAACAAAATTGCAAAATGTAAACTTAAAATTCTGAGAGAAAAAAAAAAAAATCAGAATTTTTTCTGAAAAAAATCAGAAAATATAATAATTGTGCGAGATAACTCGGAGATGCAAACTTGAAATTTTCTTCAAGATATCTTAATTTAAACCTAAATATCTTAATTCTGACTTTTTCTCAGAATTGCATGTTATAAAGTCAAAACTGTAATATAAACTTGCAATTCTGAGAAAAAGTCGCAATTAACTCTTTTATTTCTTATTTTGTGGAGTAAACAAAAAAAAAAAAAGAATTGCAACTAAAAACTTAATTTATCAGTACAAACAATTACAAAATGATGCAACAGATACAATGACCATCTTAATCACTCAAACACTTTATTTGATGTTTTACAACATTCAGACACTAAATGTGCTTTCACTGTCCAAATACTGTGTATTTTACCCTTGAGTAATTCAGTACAGAAGTAGGTCAATTCTATTAGAAAAGCTCATTAGCATGACAGAGAGCTGAATGGAGTGTGGATTTAATTGACATTAAGAGCTGAAAATGCATTTTTCACATGGCTGTAATGACGCTTTTGTTTAAAGCTTTTCCACTGCCTCCCGTCCGTCCCTTCGTGCGCAAGTGAAATTTCTTTTCCAGCTTCAAAGGCTTAAATATTGAAATGGCATTATAAAACTCAGAGTGGGTGTGTTTTATAAGAAAAAGTTTTAATGTTGAATTTTTCCACATCTAATGAGTTCAGACTGTTCCCGACAATTGTGCATAAATAAAATAGTTTCTTTTATTAATAATGCATGTGCTTCAAAAGAAAACACATTGGTTTGTAATTCTGCTTGCTGTTATGTTTCAGAATGCTATAGTTTCATTCTCTTCGTTCCTTGATTCAAGCCTATGTGCTATTTTCGTATCACTGATATACTATTATAGTTACTGTCAATATTATTATTATTATTATTATTATTATTAACAACTATTCTGTTAAGGTACTATCTATACTCCATCTATCCTGATTTGTCCTTGCAAATCATCTCTCACTGATGCAGTGTTACATTTTACTTTGCATTTTGATGGTGTTTGCAGGAAATGGAACTTGGAAATAGGAAACAGGAACGGGAAATAGGAAATGATATGAAGTTTGTACTACAGTGAGTCATCTGTCAGCAGCATGAGCCGTCCCAGAGTTTGCACAGAAGTCACTGTTATTTTACAAGCTTTTAGGAGCTTTTATAATTATGGTACAAATGATCAGTGAAAAAAACAGTGATCAAATGAATGCATAATACTTTAACAATTTAAGTAATCTTTAAAAATGTAATCAACATGAAATTTGGAAATTCCATTTTTTGGCAAACAAACAAACAAATTTATTTATGGGTTTATTTATTTATTTAGATTTTGCCAAATTCTGTGACATTCTATGTTATATTGTAAATGCTACCACACTAATAAACTGCCATTAAGGGAAAAAAATACATAAAACGCAAACAAATAAATGCTCAACAGCATCAGTTTGCAACTGATGATCTGTAGTTTTTCCAGCTCAGACTGAACATCAATCAGGAATCTGTTGGTAAACAGTATTTATACTGTGAGAGCTTTAATATGACCACAGCTGAACGATCTGAGGTCAGTGTTAAAATGTTTCGATGTTGTCTGAGCATGTAGTATCTGAAATGTATGTACATACAGTTAGTGAACCTATTTGAATTAAAAAAAAAATAATAATAAATAACAGAATCATCTTTTTGTTTCATTTTGTTCAATTTTATGTATTAAAATTAAAATTATAAATAAGTTATTAATAAAAAAATTATTGAAAAAAAACTATAAATATTTTATGACAAACACAAGCAATTTCTAAAACTTTAACAAAAATAAAAATGAAAACGGATAAAAGAATAAAAGTGATACAAAAATGACTGTATTTCTCATCAATACTACACTGCTAAAAATGATCTCTCACAATAAAAGTACTGTGAAATTTTAAAGTGGTTACATCCAGTATTGCAAGTGCATATGCAAAGCTAAAAACAACATACTTCAAAACACTTGAATATTCCTGCTTCATTAGCAAATAGTGTGGTTACACACTGATACTGATACTAGATACTAGGACTGGCATTAACCAGCAATTTTCTCTAGAGCATGAAGTACTTGTGATGATCACGCTTGTGTCAGTGTGAATGAGGAAAGGCTTTCTGTGTTTTTTTTTTTTTTAAAAACACTGTATGTACAGTAGACATGAGACAAGGCTCTTTATCGTTCCAGTGACCAGCGCTGCTGTGCTTTGATTGTCTTACCTAATGAATCACTCTCACTTCCCTCTTTCTAAATATTTCTGGCACATTAATTAAGCCCCAGTTCCCTCCGCTGGTCTCGCCTGTGTTTGAGGCCACAAACACATTTGTCGTGTGCAACAGTTGCCATTCAGAACAGACGTGAAAACATTCTGAGAAACATTTTCTGACAGAACAACAGCTCTGCTTTAGTTTGATTTATTTGGGTTGTCTCCTCAGCGCCTGCAGCAGAATTTAGTCAGGCTGTATACAGATATTCCTCACACGCAACACAAATTAAATTTACAAACCCAATGATGTTGTTTGTGGTGTGTGCTAAGGCAAGTAGCTATTACGGTTTCCATTACTCGGTTAGCGTTAATGATGTATTGAGCGGTCTGTCTTTCAGCTTCCGGTGATGAGCGGCGCATTCATGGACGCGTCTCCTCTGGACGACTGCAGTGCGGAGCACTCGCTCTTTAACTCCTCGGCCAGTGTGAACGCAGCACCTCCTGCATCATCAGCGCCAGTCCAGCAGGAGGAGACACAACACGTGTCCAGCGACGCCGTCTGGCTTTGGATCGCCATCATCGCCACCATCGGAAACATTGTGGTGGTTGGAGTTGTTTATGCCTGTACTTTCTAAGGATGGAGCGGATATATAAGACTCACGGTGAAGATGCAGTTTCAGTTCATATATCTCTTTTTGTCATTTGGAGATGTGCAGCTCCACACAAGCACTGAGTTCATATAAGGACACAAGCTGAAGGATTCAGTTCACTGAAAGAACAGGACCTTCTTAAAGGGGTCATCGGATGCCCATTTTCCACAGGTTGATATGATTCTTTAGGGTCTTAATGAAAAGTCTATAATATATCTTGGCTAAAAATTCTCAATGGTAGTGTAAAACAACACCCTTTTTACCTTGTTAAAATAAGCTCTGCAAAAAAAAAAAAAAACCCATTCTGATGGATTGTTCCTTTAAATGCAAATGAGCTCTGCTCGCCCCGCCCCTCTCTTCGCTCCGTGGAGTGACGAGTCTGTTTACTTGTATATGAAACATTTCTCTTTATTATTTAGTTTAACTTGATGTACTAAAATAACTGAAATAGAATAATAAATGAATAAATAAAATAAAAATAAAAAGGTAAAAACACATTGATTTACTGTTATAGTTCTGACATATTTATTTATTTATTTATTATACGGGCCTACATAGTTTTTATTGACTTTTAGTTTAATTTTAGAGGTGAACCTAAACATTAATGAAACAATGATAAATAAAATAATATATTTGCAAAATATATTTAAAATATTTAAATATATTTAAAATGCTAATAATAATAATAATAATAATAATAGAATAAATACAATTTGTAAAAATCTTATTTCAGTTACTGTTTATTTTGTATTTATTTATTTATTTTAGTTAACAATAATAACCCTGCTTTCAGTCCACTAGTTTCATACTTGTTTTCTACTTACATGGTAAATTCAAAACAATATTTAATGTGCATTTAGTTACTCATTTAACAAGCCGCCGTATAATCAGTCAGTGTTTTCACACTTATTACTATCAGATTCATCTGATATGATGACGAACTGAATCGTGGCATCTCCAAACTGATATAAATGTGTCTAAATGCTGAACTGGCTTTGATCATCTCTGGTCCAGTAGTGGCTGTTGGCATGGTGATTAATCCTTTCTAATTAAGAAAACTAACAGACTCTTAAGGAAATGCAAATAAGAGTTACTGTAGGGAATACTCTCATTATTCAGTTTGAACAGGGACAAGTCCATTCTTTAGAGCTGAAGACACAATGATTTATTCTGGATTTATGATGGATTATATTCAGACAGGCATCCAGACTACTGTAACACAATAACGCTTAGAGTAACACTTATACTGTAAAACAAAATGTGCATGAAACTCTGACATTCTATTTTTATCTTACAAGGTTTTGGTGCTGTTATTCATTTATCTGTAAAGCCTGTCTGACTGTATTCATGTATTTATGTATAGTATATTTGAGAGAACAGTCTTTATTTTTCAAAATCAGAGTTGAATGAGTCGTTTTCTGTAGCTTTCTGGGTGAAAATGCCATTTACTATTAAAAGTTTAACAGCCAATATCCTTCAATTTCCCTGTCGCCTAATTCTGAATGAGAAGCGACGCACAGATGATTATAGCTGTATCAGCGGCGCCTGATGGAGTCAGTGATGAATTCAGACCTCAGCTGGATGAAATATTTATCTGATATCCTCATAATGAGCCCATATGATGATGTTTTCCTTTTTTAACAAGCTCTATTTATACACAGTATTAATGGCTCAATCAATCTAAACCCAATCATAAGCTCTCAGGTTGCTCAGCCTACATGATAGAGCTGTCTATATGCATTATGAATCAACATCGTTTGTAAACCTCCCAGAATGCATCAGCATGTTAAAGGAAAAGTTCACTCAGGCCACCCATGATGTAGATGAGTTTGTTTCTTCATCAGATTTGGAGAATTGTAGCATTACATCACTTGGTTACCAATGGATCCTCTGCAGTGAATGGGTGCCGTCAGAATGAGAGTTCAAACAGCTGGTAAAAACCATCACAATAATCCACAAGTAATTCACACCACTCCAGTTCAAAAGTTAACATCTTGACAAACCAAAAGCTGAAACAAATCCATCCTGAAGATGTTTTAACTTTAAATCCATTCTGGCCAAAATACAGGTCCATAATCCATAACGAGTGCAATTCCCATCAATATTTTTTACCTACAAAACAGTCAAACACACAATCAGCTTATTAGAGGGAGGCATATGTCAAAAAACAACAAGAAAAAAAAGAGAAAAATGTGTCCATAAACAAAAATAGCTGTTGAACTGAATATGTAATGTCAGAAACAGTGAAGATGTCTTTTATAATCATCTTTGGTCAAGCAAAAGAGAGTTAGTTTCCTTACAAGGGGCAGAGTTAAACAAACACACAAACAAACATCCACATTTAAATTATATAAAAATAAAATCATTTAACATGTCTTTAATGAACTTAAAAAATAAATAAACATACATTTAATTAATTAAATCGGTAAATATAAATTATTTTCGTTATAAATATGAACGTTACAAAAAAATAATAATTCCAAATTTATGAAGATTTTACTGTATTTATTGCTTACAGACACTAGCATTGTTCTGTATGAACTGTGCCTTACAACACGAATGTGAGCCAGAAGGGGGCGATGATGCTTAAAGAATTAACTTTAAATCAGTATAACCTGAAGACTGCAGTATAATATTGTTTGTTAATGACAATAATGATGACTATGATTAACAGTAATAATGGTAAGTAATGATGATAACTTCTGTAAGCAAATCCTGAATTAAGGTTCTTCTAATAACGGTGACAATGATTTGCTAAATGAACAGATAGCAATTTAAGGAACAGTGCACAAAATAATAAAATTGTCATTAGTTAAATATAACGCCATTATTTGCAATGAAACATAACAACGGCATAATTGTAAAGACAAAAAACATCATAAAAGCACCATATCAGTAGTTCATAAGAGTCACTCACTATTTTTAAGTCAAACTTAAGGTGCAAAAACTAGGGCCTTTCAAATATGTACACTTTCAGGGGTTAAAAAAAAAAAAAAAACTACAAGAATGAATCTGGCACCTTCTTTTGAGAGTGTTCATGAGAGTAAATCATTCAACTGAGAAGTGAATGACATGAGGAGGAATAAATAATGGTAGTGTCCTCATTTTTAAGTGAGCTACTACTTGAGTAAAGCAAAAGCTTAAGTTTTCCATCATGTCACAGGAAGGTTTGTTTACCATCACTTACATAACATGATGAGTGTGTCTGTAAACTGAAGTGACATCACAATCATCACAAACACTTCCTGAAACAACCATATACCTCTCACTAAATCAGCAGAGAAAAGCGATTACAACATCTGACACAGAAGAGATTCACTTACAGCGATTACTACACAACTACCATGGTGATAAAAACATGGTAAAACAGATATATATAAAGAGAGAGAGAGACTGTATATGAAAAATATAACATAAAAAAAGAATTAAAGAAACTAAGACCAAATCAGCACATAAAAAAAACCATGGCAGCACGTAAAAAACAAACAAACAACCATGATATTACCATGCTGCCTATAAAAATTCCAAACAAATTTTACAATTGTAATACAATTTTTATTGTATGCTGTCAAAAATACATAAATACTCATTCTGAGCAAACAAGGGAACAGAGAACAAAAATATTTATATTTACAAATGGAGCATTTTTTTTTTAAATCAGAAAATAATTGGGCATTTTTACCAAAACATAAAATAAAATAAAATAAAATAAATCTGAGGGTGCAAAAAATAAATAAATAAATAAATACTGAGAAAATTGGCTATAATGTTGTCCAAATGAAGTTCTTAGCAATGCATATTCTAATCAAAAAATAAGTTGATACATTTACGATATAAGGAAATTTACAAAATATGTTAATGGATCTTTACTTAATATCCTAATGATTTTTTTTTTTTTTGATTTTTTTTAAAAGAAAAATTTATAATTTTGACCCATACAATATATTATTGGCTATTGCTACAAATATAACGGTGCTACTTAACACTGGTTTTGTGATTCAGGGTTATATATAAACATATTCATGAAGAATCCAGACACCAAATCAACAAACAAAAACAAAGTCTACACTTGACCCTCTAATACTAGCTCTCTCTACTCTATTTTTTTTATTCTATCTACTTTACTTTTCATTCTTATTATTTATTACTATTATTAAAAGAAATAAATACAAAGAAGCATGCTATGTAATGGTAGGATGTAAAAAACAACAACATAGTATTACAGTTCTTTTACCTACCTACCCACATATACATATAAATATATATATAGGACTTTATAGGCACACAAAATAGCACACAATAACGTTGTTTTACAATGCAGTATTGTTCCTATTTCAGAACCAAACAGAGCATTTTATATTTTTAAACTGTGGTTTTGAAAAACATAGCATGCATCATCATGCTTCTGACACTATGTCAAAAAACACCCTGGTACTACCATGGTAGCATGTAAAAAACAAGGTAAGACCTTGGAACAGCATTGTACAAGTTGGTGAGTGTTACTGGCAGAAGGCAGTCAGGTTCTTGAGCGTTTCCTTCACAATGGCAAAGTCAGTGCGCTGTGGAAAACGTCTTCTGTGTGCTCTCTGGTTTGGTGTGGCAGAGAGCCAGTTCATTGTGGTGCGTCTGGCAGAGGTTTATTGAGTTGGACAGGCGGCATTACAAATCATTAAGAAACTGAAGCTTATGATGACTCCACGCCGTCCAGCCGTCACACCCACTGTAATGGATTTCAAACATGTTTCTGGACTTTCAACGTGACTGTGGTTTTGGGTGCTAGGTGAAGTGGGGAACGACTTTGAAAACAGCTGGGAAATTAGAGCCAATAAAGATACAGTTTCTTTTATCTGGATGATTTTCAAACTCTAGATGAATTTTAGTATAAATCAGCTTTTTCTTCTGGATTGTCTCATTTTGATGAATTAGCATACTGCTGCAGCACTTCAGTGTTATTTCAGCATCACTAATACACTATTATAGCTTTTGTTAATATTCTGAATGGGATTTGATTTATTTTTTTCTAACGATAATACTTAGTCAACGATAATAACCCTGGTGTACTTGCTGTCATGTTTGTGTAAGTGTGGACATCTAATGTGTCAACATGACATGTTTTGAAAGCTGTGATGTGCCCTAAAACTTTCCACAGCTCGAGACCATTTCAAAACCACAGGTTAAAAATATATTCATGAAGAAACCCAGACACCAAATCAACACATTACTCCATTCTGTTCTGAAATACAAACACAGCATCATAAATCTGCACAATGAATATTTTTGTGTGCTATTTGCCCTTGTTTGTTCAGAATAAGTAATGGTTTATTCTTCTTTATTTAGATTGACAGATGAGAACAACTAATCAGAATTTCTTTAAATGCTGCATCATAAAGATGGAAAAATATGAACAGTGCTAGGCTCATTTTTTGACCTTAAATGTTTATTTTTGTCTTTTTTTGTCCAGAAATTGTAATTCAACCAAAAATGTCCTGAAGCTTTTGTTATGTCTAAATTACATCCGTTTTGTCTGCCCTTTTTATCTCCGTTGTGCTTACTGAACAAACAAACAAAATCAGTGTGCAGTCATTAAAATCTAATGCACTTCAACAAAAATTAACAATATATTAAGCATTATTCAGCTTGAGAGTGTTTTGTACCATTAAACTGCTTAATAAAACTTCAGGTATGTAAACTGAATGTAAATTAAAACATTAATAGTAGGATACTGCAAGCAAAAACATTGTTTTTTCATGCACTGATCAGTTAGGCTTTTCACAATATATTGTTTCAGAAGTGGAAAGAAAACATGCGAAATACACTTAAGTATTCCTTTCATTGTGCTTTATCTATTTACGTCAGTAGGTTTCCATTACTGCACATATTTTCATACTTTTAGTTTTCATCTCTACTTCAGAAACACTTAGATCAAAATTTACAGTTTTATTCCTATATTGTGGAAGCTTTTACTGAGGATTTTGTTACTATACCACTCACCTGGTTTTAACAATTTATTCCTAAAATGTATTCCTTTTTGTCTGTTGAGAGTATTTTCTAATTTACGGGATGATAAAAAGAGGAATTCAAAATCCCCTCTGTAAGAAAACCTATAACTCTTCTGTGTCAACAACATAAAACAGGAATTTTAAATCTGGCCTCATCCAATAACACCTTGATTGTATATTTAAACATAACATTTCAGCAAACTTGTAATACAAAATTTTTTGTGCAATTTTTATGTAAATCAATCAACTGGAAAAGCATGGTAATATTATATAAAATATTAACCCTTTTTACATGTGTTAACACGTTTGGTATGTGTGAAGTTTTCACAGTCTGAGCAGTGAAAGTGTCCCATCAGTCCCAAGTGATCCAAAAGAAAGTTTACTTATGAACAAAACACCTCAGAATTTCCATCAGACATAATGAAACTTGGGCATTTTAACATGTTACTCATACAAACATTTACACAACATGTTGACTGTGGTCAGCCATTGTGTTTCTTAGCAAACCACAGCGCTTCAACAACTGTGATTTACGCCTTTAAAATAAGATTTCAAACTCTGCAAATCATTTCCATCTGCTCATGTTTCCAAACATGTCCAGTATTTCCTGGACTCTCTTTACTTATTGCTTTCAGTGAAAGCATGCATCTCTTATAATGCTGAGAATGTCACCGATATTGGATCAATATATTAAAATCTGGAGCTCAAATACCAGTAGCATTACCTTTCTTTGCATGCGCCTGGTCTTACTGTGTGTGGATGACTGCAAAGAAAAAATGCCTTCATAATCTTTCAATCAAAATGCAATTACTTGCTTTCCTTTTCCACTAACACCATGATGAAATGTAAACAGGAAAATTTGCCAAACAAAAATGTTTATATTAACAGATGCAGCTCATTTTATCAGAAAAGAATTGGGTATTTTTAATGTGTTGATTTGGTTTCCTTCATTTGTAATATTTTTTGATTGGGTTGATCTAGGTTTTTGTGTAATATATATATACATACATACATACATACATACATACGTCTGGTTTATTATCCTTGTGGGGACTCTCCATAGGTGCAATGGTTTTTATACTCTCCACACTGTATTTTCTATCCCCTTACCCGAACCCTACCCCTAAACCTAACCCTTACAGAAAACTTTCTGCATTTTTACTTTCTCCAAAAAACTAATTCTGTATGATTTATAAGCTTTTGTACCCATGGGGACCTCAAGCCAGTCCCCACAATGTCAAAAATTTCAGGTTTTACTATCCTTGTGGGGACATTTGGTCCCCACAATGTAGCAAAAACAAGTACACACACACACACACACACACACACATACACACATACATACATACATACATACATACATACACATATATATATACACATATACACACACACACCCAGGACCACAAAACCAGTCATAACGGACAATTTTGAGATTTATACAACATCTAAAGCTGCTGAATAAATAAGCTTTCCATTGATGCATGGTTTCTTGGGATAGGACAATATTTGGCCCGAGATGCAACTTTTTAAAAATCTGTGGAATCTGAGGGTGCAAAAAAAGACAAGAACAACTGCAAAATGCAATAACTTGCTTTCCTTTTCAACTAATTTGCCAAACATGTTTCAGCTGATCACAACATTCTTAAAAATAAAGGTTCTTTATTGGCATCGATGGTTCCATGAAGAACCTTGAACATCCATGGAACCTTTCAAAAGCAGAAAAGGTTCTTTATAGTAAAAAAAAAAAAAAAAGTTCTTTAGTTTTTAAAAAGTTCTTTAAAATGGTTCTTTCCAGAACTGTTCACTGAAAGGTTCTTTGGGGAACCAAAAATGGTTGTTTTATGGCAACACCTTTTTGGAACCCTTATTTTTAAGAACGTATGAACTTCAGATCAACATGAAATGACAGCTGACCATCTTTCTGATCTCATTTCATGCTAAACGTGCAACATCTTTAAAAATGATCTACCATCTAGCTCCATTTTAGTAAGTAACAGCCTTTTTCATGATCCAGCCAATTCCCAATGAATGATCAAGCCTGGACCTGAAATTTGATCTCACTGAACATCCTTTTCTGACTCATAAATAAATCAGATTATATAAGAAAAATTAGTTTTGAATTGCATTTCAATTTGACTAAGTGTCTTTCTCAAGGGAACAATGTTGAATCTACAGCCCATAATTTGAATCCACTGTATGTCATCATTTAACCTATTTTCAGGACAAATCTGACACAAGCGCTATTCAGAATTCTGCAGTATATATGCATCCAAAACATTCAGATGCATATTTCTGTGGAAATTAATATACTTTTATTTAGCAGGGATGCATTAAAGTGATATTTTTGTGACATTTTGAATGTTACAAATTCTGTTAATCAAAGAATCCTGAAAAATAAAATCTTTCCTTTTTCCACAAAAAAAATGCCAGACTTCTGTTTTTATGCCAAATGGATGTCCTTTTGAACAGTACATCATACTACTGTTTAAAATGTTTATCACTGTATTATGCAGCTATTCTGTTTAAAATACAGTACATGTATACAGCATGCTAGTATTCCATTCTGAACACATCAAACAAAATGTAATTACTTCAGAAAGCACAGTGCATAATGATAATGAGCCTCTATCACAGATCCATTAGCAGTAGTGTGACGTCTGACAGCTGCATATTCTCAATAGAGCAATAAAACCACCAACGTACAGTAAGTGTTTGGTAAGTGCTAAATGACGCTCTCATTTGGGCCTATGAGACACTTTTGAGATGTGATTTTAATCTTGAGGTCCGTAAACTAACAGCTCAGCCTCAATAATGGTTTTGTGGTGTCCACTGTGATTTTTAATGGAAACATCATCAGAATTGATTCAAATAAACATTGAATCTTACTGGATTCAGACCTGCAGTCAAAGCAAACACTGAAACCCTTCCCATCAGAGCTGGGCTTTCGTCTTGAAGACAATAATGTTTAGAACATGTCGGCAAACAACCATATTAGGATTCTATTAAACCTTTTAGACATTTGTTGTATTGTTGGATTGTTAATCACTGATCCAGATGTTTTATAGAGGAATAGATTTAAAAAATTACCCAACAAAAATACATTCCGAGAATGTTTTGCTAATGTTACTATTAAGTTACAAAAACATTGCTTCTGAATGTTCTCAGAACGTCCAGTTTTTTAAATGTTTTGAAAAAGTTTTTTCTTGGCGAACATTAAATGAACATTCCATTTTATGATTTTGCAAACATTATGCGAACGTTACTTTTGACTGTTCTATAAACATTTTGTAACAAGTAGCAAAATTTTAATTTTAATTCATTCCAACTAAAGTGTTTCCAAATTAATTCCAAAAAAATGTTACATTGTATGATTAAAATTGAAGTGGTGTTTGTTGTACAAATCTCACCGGCACAATTTTAGGATGTTGTGGGTGGTTGCCAGGGTATTTTTTTTTTTTACTGTCAAATATGAACAGCTGTAGGTACAATTTTCACTCAGAAACTGCTATTAAACTTTACGAAATGGCAAGCAACACTGATTCAAATGTGAAATTTGTATTATTTTTGTAAAATTTACTCTGACAAGCTTCGATAGATCATTTTTACAGTGTACATATGGCTCAGGTCTTTCATTTAGTGTACATATGTGGGATTTCTTCACCCATTTCAGGCAAAAATTATCATGAAAAAAGTCTGACCACTTTAGAAAAGCAAGAGCACACCTTTACTAGATACACACTGAAGTTTAATACTTAAGGACTAGAACAAGTCTCTAACCCTAAAAGAGATGCTTGCCTCAGTTTTGAACAGCAAATGTACTGTAAAGTTGAGAAAGTGTAAAATATAAACAGGCAAACAGTAAATTGAGTTCTGAGTCTTCACCCCCATAATGATGTCAGCAGCAGCTGGGATGTTGGTGGATTTGTAAACACACTTTCACAAGGTCATGACCTTGTTTCTCTGATTCAGAGCCTTGATTAACTACCAAGCGAAATTAAAACCTATTAAAGAAAGACTTGAGGGGCCACAGACACTCCTAGATTCTCTTATCTGTCTGTATCTTGACTAATAAAGGGAAATATGCCGTGTTGTATATCTGTTGAATACAGACGGCTGTTTCAGAGATTTCCAGTAAAAAAACAGGAGGGAAAAGCCGAAGGGTGGAGACCAGGTCTGACATCAGAGTACTTTGGATCTCCCACTCTTTTAAGAGTCAGGCCGTGCTGTGAGCTCACTAAAGCACAGCACGGAGGAAAACTGCACATCCGCGGGAGAAACCTCACATCTGGATCTGCTTTGTTGGCGGAGTGAGGTAAGTACAGCACTGTTTAAATGACAAAACCATATGTAGAGCTGATGTCTGCCAAACAACGTGTCATTTTGAATGGAATTCAACTACTGCGCTGGATAACTTAAATTCTTGTGCTTTGATTTTGATTAGATCAAATGATAAAGAGCCAAAAAACTATGTTTACTCAAATGAATGTTCTGAAACAACATGTTCTGTTTCTACTGAAGTACAGTAGAAAAACAGGGGGGGAAGCTAAAGAGAAAAGGCAAAAGCAAGAGAAGTTTTAGCTTTTAAAAGTGTATGAAACTACATTACATATTTGCCAGATTTTTCTAAACGCATTAAATCAAACTGTACGTTTTTGTCAGGTTTATCTATATTGACTGGTCTGAATGCCTGAAAAAAAAAAAAGTCAGCTGTTCATATTGCTTTTTGTGATATATCTGCATTATGCAAATCATCAATATAGTGATAAATAATGATGGTATGTATGTTTTGCTAACAATTTCAATGTAAAATGCTCAAGCGACTGACTGTTGCTATGGTTTCCTCATTAGTGAATGTGACTTGTGTTTGTGAGCTTTAACTTAAAAATGTGCACGCTGACTAACTAGTCAAAAAAAATGCATTTAAATGATCAAATGTAACAGTAAAGACATTTATGTTACAAATGATTTCTATTTGTTTCTTGAGCAGCAAATCAGCATATTAGAATATAGACACTGAAGACTGGAGTAATGATGCTGAAAATTCAGCTTTGATCACAGAAATAAATTACATTTTAACATAGATTCACATATAAAACAGCTATTTAAATTGTAATAATATTTCACTGTTTTGGTCGTCATTTACTCCCAACATCTGAGCCGCTGAAAATGCGGTGGATTTTGTTTATTTGTCAATGGAACGCACCTCCCGATCTACATATATCTGTCTGTGTTCGCGTGAATCATTCATGATCCAGCTTCACTTACAGCAGAAGTGAGTATAAGGGTTTTTTTATGAATCTCTGCGATCGCCTTTTCTAATAACGTGCTAGTTAGCAAGTTTAACGGCTAAACCTGGCTAAATGCGCCTAAAGTAAACAGGCTCGTCACTCCACAAAGAGAAGAGAAGGGCGGGGCAAGCAGAGCTCATTAACATTTAAAGCAACCTCAACCAGTTTTGCAGAGCTGATTTTGGCAAGGTAAAAAAGGTGTTATTTACAGTACCATTGAGAAATTTTAAAGCATGTTATAGACTTTTCATTAAGACCCCAAAGAATCATATCAACTTGTGGAAAATGAACATCCAATGGCCCTTTTAAAATTACTACATCTCATTCCCCATACAGAAAATACTGCCATTACGAATTCTAACTTTCAACTGGATGCTCTTCTGTCCCCGCCTCCATAGGAACCCATTCAAATAGCGCCCATCTGTTTTTAATATTTCAATCTGCAGCTTTGTGTCATCTACACACTCGTTAAACATCGAGGAGTGAGGCACTGACAAATGATGGTCATTGCGACATTGCACAGTAATGGCGCTATGGAGCCATGTGCTTTTTAAAAAAATATTAATAGGTTTAACATTAGATTATCAGATTGGAATATATGCTAATTTGACTAGAAACACTGGAGACCGGAAATGCAAAGCAGCCAGGCATGACTTGCGCATTCAGGAAAAACGTCTATAAACAAAATGCTATTGGCTATTTAAAAAAGGAGGTGGGGCTGCTTGATGCGTCTTACCCAGTCTTCCTGTGTCTGCTGAAAGTTCAAAGAAGCTGTAAAGTGATTCCATTTAAGTTTGTTCATTTCCTTCCCCTACAGTTTTTCCACCTAACCAGCAGCCTGACAGACAGTTTCCCTAATCACGCTGGAAATATTATGCAACTGCACAATGCTTTCATACCGTAGGATGACACTTCCAAAATTCCAGGAGTTACTCACCCACAAGCTGTTCCAAACCACTATGACTTACTTTTTTTTAATGTGAAAACATAAAATGCTGCTCTTTTCAATACAACGAAAGCAAGGCATACGGGTTTGAAATGACATGATGATAGCCTTTTCAATTTTGGGTGATTTTTCAAGTCAGCTATTCCTTTACCAAACTAGACTGCATTTATTTGATCAAAAAAATACAAATACAGTAAAAATTCTGAAATATTTTTACAATGTAAAATAGCTGTTTTCTATGTAAATATATGTTAAACTGTAATTGATTGCTGTTAAACTGTCCTTCATTTTCCATGACAAATCATTTGAATATGCTGATTTGCTGATACATTTCTGATTATCAATGTTGAAAACAGTTGTGCTGCCCAATATTTTTGTTTTAAACCATCATACATTACCATTTAAAAGTTAGGGGTAACAAAAAAAATAATAATACTTTTACTAATACTTGTATTCAAAGTGATGACATTTAACGTTACAAATTATTCTTCTGAACTTTTCATTAATCTAAGAATCCTGAAAAACAACATGTATGACAGTTTCCTCAAATGTTACATGTTTCTTGAGCAGTAACTCAGCATATTGGTATGATTTCTGAAGGATCATGTGACACTGAAGACTGGAATAATGATGCTGAAAATTCAGCTTTGATCACAGCAATAAATTACATTTTAACAGATATTCACATAGAGAACAGCTATTTTAAATTATAATTATATTTAACATTTTTTACAGTGTATTATGCAGTTCTGGCAGAAGAGAGCAGAAGAGACTTCATTTAAAATTCTTAAATGTAAAAACTGACACTGAACATCTCTTTACAGAAATCCACAGAAACATGGACCACAACATACAAGTAACAACATCCTCCATCCTTTCCACAATCCCTACGACCGTCACCACCAACAACCTCACCAACCTCACCCAGTGCCCGCATTGGGAAGTCTGGGACTGGTTGTACATCATGCAGCCTGCGTACATGTTCATCATCTGCGTGCTGGGAATCCTGGGAAATGTCTTCGTCCTGCTGGTCTTCGGCCTGCATAAGAAAGCGTGTACAGTGGCTGAAATCTACTTGGGAAACCTGGCGGCCGCTGACCTCCTGTTGGTTTCGTGTTTGCCGTTCTGGGCCATCAACATCGCTGACGGGTTTAATTGGCGGTTTGGCTCGGTCATGTGCCGACTAGTCAACATGGGCATCAGAATGAACACGTTTTGTAGTATTTACTTACTAGTGTTGATTAGCGCCGACCGATACGTCGCACTCGTCCACGCCTTGTCTCGTGGTAGAATGAGACGACCGCGCTACGCCAAACTCAATTGCATTGCCGTTTGGGTTTTAGGAATAATCTTCAACATCCCAACGCTTCATTTCCGGGATACTCAATTCATCCCAGAGCTGAACATTACGGCTTGTATTCTGAACTATCCGAACGCCAACATCGGCCTCGCTTGTGACATTCTTCTCATCTTGCTAAGTTTCATCATCCCATTCTTGGTGATCTCCTACTGCACGCTGAAGATCATCCGAGCCTTACACGAGCAGGTCGTCGACCGCTTCAATGCAGAAAACACTGAAAGGAAAGCCACCGTTCTGATGCTGGTGGTGCTGGTGGTGTTTCTCTTGTGTTGGGTGCCGTTCCACCTCGTGACCCTCATGGATATTCTAATGCGCTTCGGCGTCTTCGTCGGATGCGACTTTGAATCCGGTCTGGACATCTCCAATCAGATATTCACCTACTTGGCTTTGAGCAACAGCGTGTTGAACCCGATACTCTACGTGATCGTGGGCAAGAACTTCAGGAAGAAAGTCAAAGAACTGATGAAGCACCTTAAGGAGAAAAAAAATGATTCGACAAGCAGTTCTACAAGATCGCAGCTCTCGTCAACCTTAAAGACCTTTACAACATTTTAAGACAATTAAGCATAAAAAGTCCGTAGGCACAAATTAAAACTATAATTTATAATATCCGTTTAGTTTGTCAGTTTTGAGGTGCACTAAAAAAATGAAGTTGTAAATAGTTTATTGAAGTATGTTTTCTGTCTTTCTGTTTCACTTTAATTCAATATGTGGCTTGCTGTTTCTTTGTAGTTATTAGTAATTTCTGTAAAGTAAATCCACATTAAATTTAAAGACCTTCACAAAATATTGTGAAAATAAAAAGACAATTACGTATAAATTGTCCATAAGCACATATTAAATTTCTAATTTATGTCTGTTTTGATGTAAAACAAATGTTTTGTTTCTGCTGTTTTTTTAAAGTTGTAAATAAAACAAATTATTAGAGTATGTTTTACAAGTGAATACCATTTTTGTCTTTCTACTTGATTTCATATATAATACAATGTGTTGTTTCTTTGTAATTATTTGTAGTTTACTACCAAAAAGTGTTTACATAAACCCTACATCAAATTTACAGACCAATTATGTATAAAATGTCATGTTTTAAGGTGATTTTGAAATGTTGTAAATAAAACGGTGTAAAGTTTCATTTAGTTTTGAGCTAAATGACCATGTTGCATTTTTTATTCATTTTTATTTCAGTTTCATTTTATTTGAGTAACAAAAATGATGCCAACCTGTGCCAAATTAAGAACAATTGATTTCAAACTCTCAATAATACTCAAAACTCAAGGTTGCATAGATGTTAAGTCATTTTGAATAAAAGAGTCTGCTAAATAAATGTGAAAGTATATTTACACATATATCCTTATCCTTATAATATATTGCAGAGAATAAAATTACACTGTACTTGTCCAAAAAAATATAGTACTGTTATGGCACTTTTTGTCTGTGTTTCTGCAGACTATGTCTGTTTCCAGCATTTGTTTCCAGGGTAAGAAAATGACTAGTTGGTTTTTAAAGAACAGACTTTCCAGTAATGACTCTTCACCCGTTCCTCTTTTTGTCTCTATGAATAACAGCCTCCTAAATAGTGTTTTTCCAGCGATACCTCAACGGCCAGACATGTTTTTAAGAGGACTGCGGTCGTGAAACACAGAGCGGTGGGACCTTCATGACTGCGGGTGGGTGGCTGTACTATAATCCGTCAGCATTCCCTCAAATGAAGCACATTTTAGTGGTATAAATTCATCACGGTCTGTAAAACAAAATCTCCTTTAAAAATAACATCTCTTGGCTCTTGCATCACCAGTGCTTCAAAACTTGCCCCGAGGATCTTATTTCACATAAAAGTAAAAAAAAAACATAAAACAAATCAAACGCCACAACTGAATGGATTAACAGAAATAAATTTTCAATCTGAATCACTACAACAGTTTTTGTTTTGTTTTTTTCTTCATTAAATTCCACTTTAGCTTCACATTTAAAAACACTCGCCTCAAATAAGCAACCAGCTGCAAAGCCTTTTTTAAGTTCATTACACTTTGGTAGTTGTGTCTGGCAAGTATTTTTTCAGTTTATACCAGCTGTTCTAGTATGTACTATAATTTCAGGGTCAGAAAGTGCATTTGAGTAAGGATTGAGTGCACTACAGTTCACTTTTAGAAATGAGCTCAACTTTCACAAATGTAAAGTTCTACTTTCAGAAATGAGCCATGAGGTTCAGTACACTTAAGCGAGGTCACTTATAATCAGATTTAAGTCTTATATTAAAGGAGAAGTCCACTTCCAGAACAAAGATTCACAGATAATGTACTCACCCCCTTGTCATCCAAGATGTTCATGTCTTTCTTTCTTCAGTCGTAAAGAAATTGTTTTTTGAGAAAAACATTTCAGCATTTTTATCCATATAATGGACTGCTATGGTGCCCCGAGTTTTAACTTCCAAAATGCAGTTTAAATGTGGCTTCAAACGACTCCAAATGCAGTTGCAAACGATCCCAGCCGAGGAAGAAGGGTCTTATCTAGCTAAACGATCCATTACTTTCATAAAAATAATACAATTTATATACTTTTTAATGTCAAACGCTCGTCTTGTCTTACTCTGCCTGAACTGCCTGAACTGCCTGAACTACTGCCGGGTCAGTACTTCTGCAGCGACGTGGGATGATTTTGAAATGATTTTTAAAGTTGAGGGAGAAAATACGATTAGAGTTTTTCGACATACCCTAACTGTCTTGAGCCAGAATACAGGAGTTCAGGGACAGAAAGGCAAGACGAGCGTTTGAGATTTTTTTTTAACGAAAATAACCAATTGTTTCGCTAGATAAGACCCTTCTTCCTCGGCTGGGATCGTTTACAACTGCATTTGGGATCGTTTGAAGGCGCATTTAAAAACAATTTCATTACGACTGAAGAAAGAAAGGCATAAACATCTTGGATGACAACAAGGTGAGTGCATTATCTGTAAATTTTTGTTCTGGATGTGAACTACTCCTTTAAGGGGAGACAATGCAGGCAAAAACATTGTTTTTTGATGCACCTGTCAAATTTGAGATTTTGGACTTTTCGTTTTTTCGTAAAGTGTTTTTTCAGACTACTGGAAAGAAAACACCTAAAAGTCACTGTTAAGTGTTACTATTACAGCACTTTATCTATTTGGGTCAATAGATTTCAGTTACAATCCATATTTTTAAAGGGTGTTTCCTCAAAACAAGTTTTTTCCCCCTACACTGAGCCATAAATCTCCACTTCAGTAGCACTTACACACACCAAACTTTACATGTTTATTCCTGTCTATATCCTGAAGGTTTTTACAGAGGGATTTGTTCATATATAATTTGCTTGATTATATATAACATTTTATTCCCCCCCAAATTTTGAACATATATTGTTGTCTGTCTGTTCAAAGTGTTTTCTGAATTATGGAGTGACAAAAATGAGACCCAAAATTCCCTCTGTAAACACATTTGACTCTAATATGTCAAAAAATTAAACAAGAATTTTGAAACTGACTTCATCCAGTGTTTAAATTTTTGTACTAGAAATGTATGCACATTAGCGCATATTTCATTAAATACAGCCTCATTTGCATATTTCATTTATTTTAGAAAACTTGTAATACAAAAAATATTTGCAATTATCAATGTAATCAACCAACAATCAATTAACAAAAACGAACAAAAAGTTTAAACTTTATTTCAGCTTGTTGCCAAAGCAACACTTCTCATTTAGTTTAACTCGATGAACAAAAACTAAAACTTAAGTCAAAATTAATGAAAACTATAAAACTATAGACATTAAAAAAAATGTATTCCATATTAAATGTAAAAATATTACTCAAAGAATCATGTGAATTATGTTACCAGTATAAGTTACTCTGACAGTTTTTATGAATACAGAACTAATCTGACCATTACTACAGTGTCTGCAGAAGCACTAAAACCCAGAACTTATTACCATGAAGTCATTAGAGGTACATTTTTGGCCATTACATTTGAAATATTTACATACACCAGAAACATGTGAAGCTGCCGACTCAGACTGACCTCTGCTGGTACATGTGCTGCATTACAAGTGTACGGTATAGTGTGTATTAGCTGAAACCTTTTACAATATCTCTTTCTTTCTTTCCTTCCATTTTTATCATTATATAAATCAATTAAATATATTATCAACTATCTAAATATTAATGTTTTTAATAAAAGACTGCATGGCCTTTAAAACCTTCAAACTTCACGACACTTCAAACTGAAAACCTTCAAACTTAAAACTTTCAGGCTTTCTCAAGCCAATACCAAAGTTTGCCTGGACAAACTTTTTTTATCTAGTTATATAATATGCACTCATAACAACTGCATGTATAATAAATACAGATTAAATGTCACACTGCTTGACTGCCCAACGTGTGTCATTTTTGTATTACATGCATTAGATTTATGTGACATATACAATACTTTCTAATAACAAACCAAGCCAATTAATTCCAGCACCACATCAGAGTTTTGGCCCACAGACATTATGTTTGCATTACACTGAAGTCTTCATCTGTCTCTCTTCAGTGGGCTAACAGTGTTTGTATCTTCAACTAGGGAAGAGAAAGTCTGGAGAATAAACAGATTGGGCCTCAGCAGCCGCTCTATGGCTCTGGAGGAATGAGGCTGTAAAGACTGAGCTGTTCTCTGTCTCACACTTAACAGTCCTTCTGCAAGAACATCAAGATTGGAAGGTGAGGAGAAAGCGAGGAATATCAGTCCACCAGAAAAATACAGAAAATATAGAAAAACGCAGAAAAAGTAAGGTAAGCAAAAGCTATATCTTATTTATGATTCAAAGTGGCTTCAAAAAGTACTTAGACGCTTCAGTCACAATTACATCATTGAATTTGATCAGGTATAGACAATACATTTTTGTTTTCATTTTCGATACTACATCTACTGACTTTTCAAACCAAACTAACTTTTTTTAAATTAAATGTTATACTTGCAAACTGTGCGATTTTTGTTCTCTGCAGTAAATGACTCATTATAACATGTAATTTCAGGAACCCATATTTAAACTAAGGTACACCAGCAGAAGTGATTATATATTCAATATTATAATATTAGTAGATTTCCATTTTGATATTTTATATCTAATGCAATCAGTCTAAATACATTTTGGATTCACTCTGGATTGGATTAGACACCAAATTTCTGATGTCAGCTCAAACATTTTAGTATCACTGATATACTATTTTCATGTTTATTAAATATTTTAAAAGTTTAATTTGAATTAAAAGTTTAATTTGCAGTTTATTTTATGTTAGGTGACAACATTTTTTGTAGTTTTACTTTTAATTATAATAACCCTGGTACAGAACTACACAAATGACACTGCTAAGCTACTAATTAAACTAATAAACTTTTAAAACCATAGTTCCCAAATATAAAGCATTATAATATGTGAACCTGGACCACAAAACCAATCAAAAGGGTAATTTTTTGTAATTGAGATGTATACGTCATCTGAAAGCTGAATAAATAAGCTTTCCATTGATTTAAGGTTTGTTAGGACAAAATTTGGCCGAGATACAACTATGAAAATCTGGAATCTGAAGGTGCCAAAAAAAAAAAAAAAATATTGAGAAAATCATCTTTAAAGTTGTCCAAATGAAGTTCTAAGCAATGCATATTACTAATCAAAAATCAAGTTTTAAAATATTTATAGTAGGAAATTTACAAAATATCTTCATGGAACATGATCTTTACTTAATTTCCTACTGATTTTTGGAATAAAAGAAAAAAGGATAATTTGGACCCATACAATGTATTTTTGGCTACTGCTACAAATATACCTGTGCTAGTGGTCCAGAGTCACCTATTAACAAATTTTAACAGAAGTAAACTCCGTTGAGAAGACTGCAATAAGTTCATGACGTTCTAGCTGATCTCCAGCAGTTTTTTGTTTTTATCTTCTAGGATGCAGACAGAAGAGCTCATGTCAGTGGCGACGCTTCAGCCTCCAAATGCCTCCTTCACTTCAGAATATCTGGATTTTTTCAACTCAACAGAATGGCAACTAGTCTACTCCATTATTCCGCCGTACATCTTCATCGTGTGCTTGACAGGAATTCTGGGAAACTCCTTCGTATTGCTAGTGTTCCTGCTCCAGGGAAGCCGCTGGTCCGTGCCTGAGATCTATCTTGGAAATCTGGCGCTGGCTGATCTCATCCTACTAGTCTGCCTGCCTTTTTGGGCCATGAACATCCTCAACTATTTCATGTGGTCTTACGGAGAGTTCATGTGCAAGGTGGTCAACCTCTCCATCAACGTCAACATGTACACCAGCATCTACATGCTAGTGATGGTAAACGTGGATCGCTACCTTGCCCTCGCCTTGACCATGAAAGCCAGGTGGCTTCGGCGGAAATGCTACGCCAAAGTCATTTGTTTTGTTCTCTGGCTGTTCGGTTTGGGAATGGGAGCTCCGACGGCTGTCATGCGAAAACTGAAAGATATCCCAGCTCACCAAGCCGTCGAATGCTACCTGGATTATCCCAACATGAGTTGGAAAATCGCTCATCTTCTGCAGTTGAACCTGGTGGGCTTTGCTCTGCCGTTCCTGGTCATCACGTTCTGCTGTGTCAATATCATCCGGGCTTTGAAGCGACAGAGACACAACGGTTATTTTGAGGACAGAAACGACAGGAAGGCTACAATCCTGGTGTGTGCCGTCACCCTGCTCTTTCTGTTCTGCTGGGGTCCGTTTCACTTTGTAACTTTCCTCGACTTACTCTGTGACCTAAAGGTTTTGGATGAGAATGAGTGGTTTCACTTTCTAAACATTGGAAACCAGTTTTCTGTGTATCTGGCGTTCTCAAACAGCTGCCTCAATCCAGCGCTGTATGTTTGCTCAGGAAACTATTTCAAGAGAAAAGTCAGCAGCATCTATAAAAGAAGAAAACGCTCCTCGGACATTACCGCTTTACAGCGGACTGTCTTAACCTCTACGACAACTGCCAATCAAATCAAGCCT
This sequence comes from Labeo catla, assembly GCA_012976165.1. NCBI lineage: Eukaryota > Metazoa > Chordata > Actinopteri > Cypriniformes > Cyprinidae > Labeo > Labeo catla. Next base: position 2,272,040 of record VONZ01000044.1, read on the forward strand.
GTTGTGTTAAATGCAGGGTTGCTGCAGGATTTTTAAGCTCAAATTTAAGGCTTTTTAAGACCTTTTTTAAGACCTGCACAAATAAAATTAATACCATATGAGCAGGGTAAGGCAATGTCTATGGTTAAATATTAAACTGTAAAATGACTGTAAACTACTGTAAAAAACGATTTACAGTTCAGATTTTTCACAAAAACAAAAGGTTTTATAAAGTGATACATTTCACATTTCTTTAAAGTGTCAATTTTTAAGTAAATAGAAAAAAGTATTCCTTTTATTAATTGAAACAATTATTATCAATAAATTATTATATTAATTTAAAAAACATACAAATACATGTTAGTGTTTAGATTTTTATGATGAATTATCTTCTAACTGATCCACCAGTTCACATTTACAGCTCTGCATGTTTGCAGGGTAAAAACATGGGTCACTTTTCGCTTTGGTCTGAACAAAAACAACCTCAATACTATGTTCCTGCAAAACCACATTTCTGGGACCCTATTTTTTGAGACAGCGCCATCTAGCAATTCCATTTCAACAAAAAAATATCAAACAGACGCAAAGACTAGATCCATTGAAACTATTTTTTTTTTTTAATCTTTCCATCTTATTTTTAATGTAAAAGCTGACATAAACTTGAGTGTTCAAAGGGGTGTCAGCAATCTCCATTTAGCCCATTAAACTGTCCAAAACAGTTCATTGTGCTGCTGGATGTTGTAAATTAGTATTTGTATTCAAATTATTTTAAATTTATTAAAGTACTAATAAACACACTAATTTGTACAGCAATTGCTTTACTGTTTACTTCACTTTGTTAAGTGGGTCACACATCAGACATGAAGCGCAGCAGCTAATGAACTGAAGTCTAGAATATATTGAAATAAATTAGGCTAAATATTTCAGGGGTAAGTTTAGGATTAGGAGTTGGTTAGGACAATAATTAAGTGTATACAATTAAACAACTAAATTCAGTATTTCCTTGAAAATAATAATATACAGAATTGAATAGCTACTGCTATAAATAGTATGAGCTGTTAATGCATACATAATACAAATAAATAAATACAATAAAATAAAATAAAAATAAATAATTTTAAAAAAATTTACAGGGTCCTAAAAATGCGGTTCTGAAACTACAGCCTCCTGTACTGTAAGAATACCCTACTCAAAACAACAGACATATTGAAAATGCACATTCAATCTCTGCCAGCAGATGGCGCATTCGGAACTGCAGACATGCGTTTCCCCGGTAACCGCAGTACACAAAGCAGCTCAGCACCGGACTTTGAACGCGCAGCGTTCATAGCCTTTTGAAGTTTAATCGTGACGCTAAGCTGTATCGCAATTCTGGTCTTCCCGTGCCTAAAATTTAAGACCTCTTAATCATAATTAAGACTTTCTTGTACGATTTAAGACTTTTTATGACCTTAAATTTGATAAACTAAATTTAAGACTTTTTAAGGACCCGCGGGAGCCTTGTAAATAAGAAAGACTAGAATGAGATGCATTTTTAAAGCAGCCATGATCTTCATCAATGCAAATTGTGTCTCCAATACGGTTTTCGGTTCGGTTCTGATATCTTGCCACTTCAAGTGTGTGTTTTTTTTTATTTTTTATTACTATTATTAACAAAATTAACATTATCATAAATTAATTTTTTTTTAAATTAACAAAATACTCCTGTAAACCTCTGTACACTGGAAAAAGTGTGGTTTAGTATATGTCTGCTTAATTTTTCTTTTGAGAGAGGTATTATTTTTTCAGATTTTTATGCAAAATAGAATGGGTTTCATTCATACTGGACGCCAGAGGGCGCCCTCCTGCAAAAAAACCGCACACATGCGTCAAAGTAGCAGCACTGATTACGTTCCGTTCCAGCTTCTCTAATATGGATAAAAGCATCGCTATTGCTGTAACTGATTAAAACGCGTACTGAACCGTGGATGTCATACCCAACAGTTCAATATTATATTGAGTATTGTGACATCCCTAATTTCAACTATTTATTGTTTTATTAAATACAAAAATAAATGAATAAATAAACAAACCAATTAATTAAATAATTAATTACAGTATTATAGAATATATAATTATATATTTATTACTACTATTATGGTTACTTTTTTTACCTGATTAACTCTAGGTAGCATGGGTAGGGAAAGTAAAAAATAAATAAATAAATAAATAAATAAATAAATAACCCTAACCCTAACCAAAATGACAATTTAAAAAAAAAAAAAACACACACAACACCTGATTGATTCTACCTGGCATGCGGAAAAAATAAATAAATAAATATAAAACTAAATATAATAATAATAATAATAATAATAAATAAATATTATTATTATTATTATTATTAGATTTATAGATTTTATACTTTTCCATTGCGTTCTATACCTGAAAAAAATAAATAAATAAAAAAATAAAAAAAAAAGACAAAAAGGAAAAAAAAAAAACCTGATTGATTCTACCCGGCCTAAATAAATAAATAAATACATAAATAAAGAGATTTCATACTTTTCCATTAGTTTACTAAACCTGAAAAAATAACAACAAGACTAATAATTAAAACCCAGGGGAACCCTGAATTATCTACAAAATTAATTTTGAAGGAAAACAATGTGTTTTTATCATTCTGCTTTAATTTAGCCTAAATATTGTTAATGGTACAGTGTGTAAAAATGACAGCTAGTGGTTGAAATGGCAGATTGAGGACAGGAATGAACGCAACTGGCACTGAATTAACCCAGAATCGGCCAATCTGTCCGACAAACCAATTAGACAGGAGAGCAGCTTAACTTTGGTGGACTTAAACTTTAAATGTTTTGTGTGCATTGAGGTCTTTCCACACTTGAAATAAAATACGTTCTGATGTTCATTTTATGTTTTTTCTTGTGCTTTAAGTAAAGAAGAAAAGACAACTGGTTCACGTAATTGATTTAATCAGGCAATACACTAAGAATCTGTGATCTCTGGCAAGTTTGTTTGCTGGCTTCCATGGCAGCGGTACCCTGTTTTTTCACTATCAGGCAACCCGGGTGTCAAATCGCTATTGGTTAAACTGGCAATGGGCGGAGTCACACAGGCCAAAATAAAAACAGGTATTCTGACACTCCACATTTTCAAAGTAGAATAACTGTCTTTTGCGCTGTTTTTCGGAGAAACAAGCATGTTTCCTAAAAATCTGCAAATTATGTTTTTATGCTGTGAGGCAGTCAAAAAAATTACATACAGCATCTTTAAAAGCAGCTGCAACTGTTCTGGAAATCATAGCTCTGTTCTAAAAACTGTGTACCAGTGTGTACCAACTGTGTAGACAACTTCCAACCAAAGTGTCATTCACACTGCATGCACCTTGTTGATTTTGACAAAACCACAACACTTCTGGTAAAAGATAATGCAACAGTCAAAGTTGTCCACCTAACATGATGCTTTGCTGATGGTTTACTAGGTTTTGGAACAGAATTAGATGTTTGTTTTGCTGTTCACTGTTAGCACACATAAACATTGCACCATTAGCTTCAGCTGCAAAAAAACATTAAGCAGTAAAATATTATGATACTACTACTGAACCAATACTACGAAAAAAAACATAGAACAACAGGAAAAGTAATTAAATAATAGATGATCCAAATGGAGATAATTTATTTTATCTATTAAAACAAAGCATTTCATGCCCCCTTTAAAAAATAATAATAATAAAATTAAAAAAAAAAGTTACAAAAATAAAATAATAATCACATGCCAGTACCACTACACAGGATTATGGTAAACAACTACCGAAGCTAGGTATGTAGAGATCTTTGCTATATTGGTAAGTTAGCTTAAAATATAAAGCCAAATCTTATTTCATGATATAGTCAGTTTATTTCACAACTACAATTTATATCATGACAGTCATGTTTTCTTATTTTATCTTTGTTAACAATAATAAGAACTTAGATGCAAGTAACAAACTAAAGGACAACTACAATAAAACAGAGACAAATGAAATAAAGAGGGCCCTATGAAATCAGTTTTATTTTTCCTAAATTCCATTTTAATTTTCTAGGCTCTATTTTAATGGTTACAATTAAAAAGATATTTATCAAAAAGCATGTCTAATTTCATGAAATCATGACACTTACAGAATTTAACAGCAATTTATTAAAAGTTTAACAAAAATGACATGTTTTTAAGGCCCTATGAAATACATTTTATTATTTTTCTCAAATTCAGTTTTGTTTGTGAATCTCTGCTTTCCATTAATTTTCTGGATTCTGTTTTAATCATTTCATCACATTTAATAATCAAAAACATGTCTAATGAATTTATAAAGGATAATTAGATTAATTTGTTACAGGCTATTTATTTATTTTTTCAGAAAAATGTGTTGTGTATTTACAATTTTCTGATAAATAATTTCTGGTAATTTTTTTTTTTTCTGGTAAATATTCCTTAAACATTGTTTTAATAATATTTTTACTACTACTACTACTACTACTACTACTACCACCTTTATATTCAGTAATATATTAATTTATTTCTGACTGTCAAGTTAAACCAAACTTTTATTTTGACGGTTTGCTGTGAAGACCTTTAGGGTCTTCATTATATGATGATAGTTTCCGCAAAAGAAACGGTAAAATGCTCATGAAGTGACTCATAGAGCAGTTCTAGAGATGATGTTCATGTGTTCAGGTATTCATATATTGAGGCGGCAAAGGCTGAAAACACTGCGAGCGTCACACGTACGTGTGTAAACAAAACTCTGCGTCTGCGCCATTCACTAACACAGACACGCAGAAATACGGCTCTTATTAAAATGCATTCTTCAAGTACCGGTACTAGTAAAATATGGAATCATACCGTTTTTAGGTACCGGTATATCGTGCAACACTAGCAGCTACAAATTTTCACATATCTAAAATGTTTACCATGGTTTACCAAGTCCTTACAGCAATGATAAATAGTTTTCTCCATCTCTTTGCTTGAGGTTTATGGGCAGAGCTTTAATATAAACAGGAAGTGCCAGAATAGAGGAAGCTGATTCAGAAAGAATGCTAAGCTTAGGCGCATTTCTTCAAATCAAGTAATTTCCTTAGATTTGATGCAACTTTGAACAAAGAGGACTCGGAGATAAGCATCGATCTAATTACACACCTCGTTTTGAAACTGCAATGTCACCACATCATTCACACAAACAGCTAAGCAGGATGTTTACCGTCATTAGAGGAGCATTAAACTAGCAGCCATTTCTGCTTGTGTTAGTAAACTGTGCTTAAACTATCACAAGGCTTTCACTGAAGTCATTCAATTAAACCAAATATGGGGAGGAAACACTTTAAACATAATATTTACATTAAACCAGCGGTGCTGGCAAATTAACAATTCATCATTACAAAAACAGCTACAGCAGTCTGATTCCATGGGGGCTGCAATTTTAATTTGACCACTTTAATGGGTCATTAGAATGAAGCTTTGGCAAATAAATTTGTTTTAAAGGGGTCATCGGATGCCAATTTTCCACAAGTTGATATGATTCTTTAGGGTCTTAATGAAAAGTCTATAATATACTTTGGTTAAAAATTCTCAATGGTTTTGTAAAACAACACCCTTTTTACCTTGCCAAAATCAGCTCTGCAAAAATCATCCCATTCTGGTCGAGGCTGCTTTAAATGCAAATGAGCTCTGCTCACCCCGCCCCTCTCTTCTCTTTGTGGAGTGACGAGCCTGTTTACTTTAGCTGCATTTAGCTGCAAAACTTGCTAACTAGCACATTATTAGGAAAGGCGATCGCAAAGATTCATAAAAAACCCTTATACTCACTACTGCTGTAAGTGAAGCTGGATCAAGAATGATTCGCGCAAACATAGACGGATATATGTAGATCGGGAGGCGCATTCCCTTCACAAACAAACGCAATCCACTGCATCTTCAGCCGCTCAGATGTCGGGAGTAAATGACGACCACAATGTTCATTATTACATCCAGCAACACAACACCTCAATCACTCAATCGGAGATATTCCACTGCATGGATTTTTATCATTATAGGGTAGATTTGTACATACACTGCCAACACACATTAATGTTCAAAAAGCATGTAAAAGTGAACTTATCCGATGACTCCTTTAAAAACAGGCACTGAAATTGCAATTTTATTTATTTTTTCAAATCATAATGTTGTTTCTCTGTTTTTTTTTTGTTGCTGTTGTTTGTATATTGTATGTACCTTGCTGCTATGAATACAAATACTCATATATGCAAATACCAACTACTGATAAGCAAATTATCTTCTACTAAGTCACGTGTATTTGTCCCAGACTCCTATCAATCCCATCAACTCACCAAGACATTTATTAGGAACTGCAACATGTCATAGTAATCTGATCCTGATCACCGAAGAAAAGTGATAACATAGCCATTCAAATAAAAGAGTACTACAGAAAACACGCCACAACTCATGTCACTCAACTTTACCAGCAAAAGTTAATCTAGGATACCAGGATGTTGTCATGTGGAACATTTCTTATATTAAAAAGCAAAATGAGAATATTATGCAAAACAAATTCTTTTATATATCAAGTTTCTGTATCATTACAGTGAAAAAATATGCAAATTTAAATTTAAATGTTAAGCCCAATACAGAAATATCCAGTTACTATTGTATGAATCTGTTATGCACCAAAATGCATGTACAAATTTTACTGCACAATCAGAAGTACAGTATATGCTAGGGCTGCATGACAAAAATCCTAATTGTCAATTATTCCCTTGAAATTGTAATTGTGGTTATTAATTACCATTATCACAATTTACATTTAAGGATGTTTTGTATAGCTTTATACCATTGTTTGAACCACTGCATGCCACCTTTTTATATATAGTTTCTTCCTTACATTCAAAAGAGTAAAAAAAAAAAAGAAAAATAAAACCTTAAGATAACCAGTAGGAAAAACATCACACACCCACATCTTAAGCAAGCAGAATAATGTAAGTGGATTTTTTTTTTGGTAATTGTGCCTTTGAATGATTACATAATTAAGGCATCTGTAATTGTAATCACAATTAAAATTCTATTAATTGTTCAGCCCAAGTATACGCTTTCTTTGCCACCAGCACACAATTCTAGTGTGTAGTGTGTACTACAAGTATATGAGTTATATGACGCAGCCAGGATCTAATACTTCACTTCAGAAATGACACATACAGTCAGGAGATAAACATCTATTTTTCCATGCAACTCTTCACATAAACCACTCTCGATTCACATAATACATCACATACGTAAGATTCTTTAGTCATCTGCTATTAATCCCGATGTGTAAACTTTCCATACAAACGGTATGATAACACTTCTGCATCTGCAGTTCATCAGTCTTAAAGGAATTTGCGCAGAAAGGTTTTATGTTATGAGCTGGTGAAACAGAAGAACATGTTAAAGAGATGGTCAACCATCCAGACAAAGTACTGCTGAAAAATGGCAAATAACAGCCCTTTAATTAGTTTGATTAATCAAAAATGTATCATAATTAAAGTTTGTATTAGTTTTAAATAATTGAATCATAATTTAATTTAATCCAATGTAAACATTATGTGGACATGATGGAAAACAGATGGGTTTAAATGGTAAGACAACGCAGGACTCTTTATATTTGCAATTAAAACAAGCATTTTATTTTATTTTTTTTCGTTTACGACAAAACATAAGATTTTAGATTAGAGATTAACATTTATTAAACATTGAATTTAATATCCGCTATTTTGTTCGGCTGTTAAGATAACTACTGTCAAACTAGATTTGTGTAGGATTAATAGGATCACTTCCCATACATGTAAAGAATTTCAATAAGTAAATGAATAAATATGAAGAGATTATAAATGTATAAGTAATCCTAATAAATAAATAAATTAATTAATAGGAAATGATCACAAACATAATATTAAATAAATAAACAAATAATAAGTAAATGCAAAGTGATTGCAAATATATAAGTAATCCAAATAAATAAATAAATAAATATACAGAAGTGTAAATAAAAAAAAATGCCCTATAATGTCCTTTTAAATAAAAATATATATATATATATATATATATATATATATATATATATATATATATATATATATATATATATATATATATATATATATATATATACACACACACACACACACACAAACATACATACATACATACACACACACACACACACACACACACACACACACATACAGATACATAAAGAAATTTGATTATGCATTAAAAAGAAAACTTAGATTGGGTAGTCATAATAGGATCACTTACCATAAACAAACAAACAAACAAACAAATAAATAAATAAATAAATAAATGGGAAGTAATCGCAAATGTATGTGAAGTCATCTTATTAAATAAGTTAAAAACAAATACATACATACATACATACATATTTACTACATAAATAAACATATCAATTTTATCCTGGAAATCAACAGTTCTTCCTGAACATGATTTGCATGGCTTATTTTTCCATAAAGGCAACACCTACTCACAGAATACAGTACTACACTGGCAGTACCTGAGAGCAACATTCATTCTTCTTTAGAAAAATGATACCTTAGCATCAACCATGAATGCATCTAACTCAAACTGCTCACATGAAAATGCAGTGGAGCGGTACATGTACCCAACGGCTTATTCTTTGTTCTTCATCATTGGATTTCCAGCAAACTGCCTGTCCCTGTACGTGGCCTGGGTTCTGATGAAGAAGGGCAATAATTTGGCAGTTTATCTGATAAATTTGTCAGTCGGAGATCTGCTGTATATTCTAACTCTTCCCATTTGGATCATGATGCCACTCGGGCCCCCGGTGAACGACAGTCTGTGCAGTATTATTGCGGTGGTCATGTTCAACAGCTTCTATGTGGGTTCAGGGTTTTTGTGCTGCATCTCTGTGGACCGATATTTGGCCATCGTGTTTCCACTGCATTTCGCACGCGTGCGAGAGGTCAGAACCGCCGTATTGGTAAGCGTCATTGTATGGCTGGTGGAGATTGTGCTTCATCTGGGTTTTCTGACGTACACAAAGGATATCTTGAACTTTTCTGCCAAACGTATGTGCGAGGAGTCGATGATAATGACCGACGCCGCCGCCAACGTGGCCATCACACGCGCGGTCCTGGGATTTTTCGTTCCTGTGCTCATTATGAGCTTCTGCTTCGAGGAGATCATCAGAGCGCTGAAGAAAAGCACATCCACTGTGGTCAGTGAACGGAGAAAGATCTGTCGCCTTCTCTTCTCTCTCCTTTTCACCTACTTGTTGGCATTTACGCCCTTCCAGGTGGTGATGTTCATCAGAGGACTGATGGAGCCTGGAAACTGCAGCGTCGCGCAGAATCTCAGAGGATATTACATGGTGTTTGTGGCCACGACGACAATAAACAGCGTTTTAGACCCCATCCTTTATTGTCTCATAAGTGACAGTGCCAAAACTGAAATGAAAAGACTTTTTAAGCTCTGTGGGGAAAACATCAGTAAGATTCAATCATCTATAGTGAAAAACTGATGCTTAGAATATACTGTATATTAACATTTTGACAAACTCATGTTATTAACAGCTGCAGTCAAACATTTGATCATACTTGACTGAATTTGTTTCTCATGAGCTTAAGCCTATAAAGTCCAACATATGAATTTGTAGTCCTATATAGCAATGTAATTGTTTAAAATGAAACATTTTACTGTTTTAGGAAAAATAAAAAAAAATAAAAAAGTATTGTGTTGTTTCTGTTGAGTATCTAATTTGATATATCAAGACTCATATAGTGTAATACAGTGAGGATATGCCCAATTTTATTGAGATAGCTGAGCAAAAAAATATGAATTTGGTGCAGATGGTGATATTTGTATGGACAAAAACATTAAATTCTGACGCCTCTGATGTAAACCAATGAGATCCTTATAACAGTACAGCAGAAACTTGATCTAAATATCAGTCATAACTCTATATCTTCAATGACATGTCTTAGTAAGACATTTAAATGATCCAAACATATAATGTAATGCAATCTTAATCAAAAATTATTAAGAGATGAACAAATAAACATTCCTCAGAAGATGTGAGATGTTTTGAAGGCTTGGAAAGATCATTCCTCCACTGAGGAACAGTGAAAATATTTGAGACTTAGTGATTTTTCTAAAAAATGATTAATGGAGAATCAAGTAAAGCCAAGCTGCTTTAGTCCAGTAAGTGTTCATCTGGAAACATTGCTAAAGTTGTTCTTTCGTTTACTTGATAAAAATCAAAGATTTGACTGCAAAAAGACACGTGAAGCACAAGCTGAAGGTGGATGTTTGTACAATTACACTAAATTACCTTTTACAACTTAAAAAAAAAAAAAAAAGTCTAAACTATCAATCAAACGACATAAGGAATGGAGTAAGTGGTGTGCAACTTTTTTCAGCAAAGTCTTGATCATGTTGATCATTTTGAGGCCTTACAAATTTGTGTATTAAATAGGGTTAAAAACCTAAAGGCTTCTGTTTAAATAGTTTGTTGACGAACAGAAATTGTGTATACGTGTGAAATTTTTGTTTCGATGACTTCACTGCTATTTTGAGATGTGAAAATTAGTCATAAACAAATGATGAGTCCAAACCCATGCATCTGTTTGGTGTGTGTATTTGTTTCCGGGAAAGAAAGATCTGTGTAGCATTTCTTTTCTGCTGCAAAATACATGCAAACCCGTTATCAAAACATCGTCCGTGGTTTCTGAGAAATGTTTGACTTCACCTGTTCATCAGAAAGAAATGCAAAACAACCCACTGCTATAAAAACTCTTTATGTAATGTGGAAATTAAAGGAATGGCTCTTCTAAAATGCAAATTCTGTTATTTATTCACTCACTCATATTGCTTAAACCCACATGAATTTCCTTGTTTCTACTAAAACAACAAACACAAACAATAGGAAAATCTGCAGGATGATCATGCAGCTCTTCTGACAATACCTTGACTCTGCTCTACTGAAAGGCTTGTTCTATTACAGTATAGGACACCAAATCGATTCAAATTTAAATGTAAACCCAAAACTGCAATCTGATAGACTGCCATCAGATAACTCAACCTCATTATCAGAAATGTAAAAACAGTAATCGAAGGACAACATGGGTGACTCTTCAGGGAAAAAAAAAACCCTATATATAGCAAAAAAGCAGAGGTATGCAAAAGAAACATAAATAGAAGAATGAGCAATCACATTTTGGGAAGGCAGAACACTGTCGCTAGTGTCACTTCTTGAGTGTTTTGTGGTTTCTGTGCACTGTGGTTAAAACTGAAGCAAGCGAGGAAGTGATGTTTCTTCTTACTTCCTTCCAATGTGGAGGGGATCGTAGTAATGTACAGTTCTTTCATGTATATCTTTGTAAATCTTATTATATTTTTATCATTTTAAAGACTGCTGAATCGTTGCGCTTATGGTGAGTTTAGATTTAAATTCTCTTCCAGTAAAATTCAGCACATGGGCTTTTCATGCCGTTACACGTGTAAAAGTTTATTGCAACATTCTAGTGAAGCGACAATGTTATTAGTAATATTAAGGCTGTTTTGTCATAGATATTATGGGTCATTAAATGAATCCGCTTAAAAGGAAAGTTCACTCATTCTGTCATCATTTACTTACCCCATGTCACTCAACTCATGTGGCTTTATTTCTTTTGTATAAGCAGATCTTAGGCAGAATATTGATGCTACTCTTCCGTACAGCAAAAGCAACCAGTGACTGCTGAGCTTAAGAACTGTAAAAGTGAAAAATAGTCCATGTATTACAATATTACAAGTCTATATTACAAGGAGGGGCCATTACAAGTTTTCTAAATCAGTAGAATAGTGTTCTGTGAGGAAGAGATGAAAATGTAGCTCTCAAATGGCTTAAACTACTTGCCTTTTATGCTTTTATTAAAAAGAAACTTGCACTGCATTAAAGGTGTTTCAGTTCAAGCATTCCATAGGAATCAAATGTCAATCAAAAGTTTGGGATCATTACGCTTTTTCTGATTCTTTGATTCAGCAAGGATGCATTAAATTGATCATAATGACATCTATAATGACATCTATAAAAGATTTTGATTTAAAAAACAAAAAAGCTGTTCTTTTGGACTTTCCATTCATCAAATATGAAATATGTGACAGTTTTCAACCTGTGCTGAAAATGAGTGTCGGTTTTCAACATTGATAATAATCAGAAATGTTGCTTGAGCAGCAAATTAGCACATTAGAATGATTTTTTTGAAGGATCATGTCACACTTTGCATTACAGAAATAGTTTTTTTTTTTATACAATCGCTAGGATAAATTTCTCAATACTTAGGTCTCAAAACGTTATAATAAACTTTATAATAACGTTCAAATACGTTTTCAAAACTCTTTACAAAACGAGCACAACAACAGTCTATGTGGGCTAAACTATGGATCAATTATCATTGCTTCGGCACAAAATGCATTCATTGATGACATCTGTCAAACCACGTTAATTAATTAATTATCACTTCGACACAAACACCACCAAAACTTTATGTACTAAACAAGCCAATTTGCATGTAGCTGAATGTATCTTCAAGGTTTTCACTTTCATTACCATCTATACAAAAAGAGAAAACTTAGGAATAATTTTGTACTGTAATGTATTGTAAGTGACTTGAGAGTATTGAGAAATGTGTCCTAGCGATTGTAAAAAACTGTAAATTACGCTTTATAATATATTCCAATTAGCTATTACAGCAAAATATATTATATTATTGTAATAATATTTCACAATATTAATGTTTTTAATCAAATAAATGCTGCCTTGGTGAGAAAAAAGAATCTTGTTTAAAAATCTAAATTGGAAAATCTTACCTTAAACTTATAAATGTGCTATCATGTGATGGTCTTTTGAGCTTAGTAGCATTCATCCATATTCACTTATAGTAACACAAAAAAAAAAAAAAAACATGAAAAGCGGTTTGGTGCAATGGTGAACAAGTTTTGCATGAATCGTTTAGTTCATAATATATTCATATTCATATTCTACTGTTAATTAAAACTATCACACAGCAAATAATGTTTATCTCTAACCTAGCTGCCTTGAGATGGACAAATTAACGAACAACTCTGGCCTGAACGAATCAGACGAATCACCCGACTGCCACCCTGTACATCCTGAGAAGACAGTATTCATAGCCCTGCATCTGACTGTAATCCTGATCGGCATCCCGTCCAACGTATTCTTCCTGTTTGTGTCGTATCGGCTCATCCGTCAGAAGAACGAGCTGGGCGTCTATCTGTTTAACCTGGCTCTCTCAGATCTACTGTTTATCACAGGTTTACCAGTGTGGGTTCAGTTCACTATTAACGACAAGTGGTTTTATGGCAAGACGATGTGTGTCGTTTGTGTATTCCTGCTCTTCACAAACTTCTACACCAGCGCTGTACTTCTGAGCTGCATCGCAGTGGATCGCTACATAGCCATCGTTCACCCGCTCAAATTTTCCAGTTTTAGAAGACGCAAGACTGCGGTCAGCGTGACCATTGCTGCTTGGACTTTTACCATCGTATTCAATGCAATGACCGTGGATCCAGACAGTGTCTACTATGAGGATGCGAACTACACAATCTGCTTGGATTCGTTTCCTTTGCCATCAACACAAAGACCGGTCTACGTGGCTCGTTTTGTAGTGGGCTTTCTCATTCCCGCATTGGTGGTGGGTTTCTGTTATTGGAAGATATGTTCGGACGTAAAGAGAAACCAAACCCTTGGGCCGATGGAGCGCCGGCACGTCTTCAGGCTTCTTGGAAGCATCTCATTAACTCTTTATTTGTGTTTCGGACCTGTGCACATCATGATGGTTTTGAGGGTTTTGCTGGAGAGTTGTCCATATCCCAACTGGCTCTTTATTGGATACAAGGTCAGCACCTTCCTCTCAATGCTCAACTGCTTGGCCGATCCGCTCCTGTACGGCTTCACGAGCAAAACGGGTCAAGCCAGCGCTTCAAACATGTTACTCATCCTCAGAAGAACATGGAAGAAAGAGCATCAAAAAGAGGTGGAACAACAAAAACAACCAAATCCTCAAAAACAGTACAGAGGAACCCTGTATGCCCAAACTCAACACTGACTGCTTGTGATTTGATCGTGATGATATTTATATGTGCTATACTGTATTACAAAAAGACTGGACTAAAAAGTAAGCATACTTTACAAGCTGTATGTTCAAAAACAAACTCATTTATCTAAAACATTCAGGTTGAACAATGTTCAAACAAACTCTTCCTTTATTAAAAGGAAGAATAAAGGAAAAGTTGATGTTTAAACACAAAGACTGATCAATGAACTGTCTGCCAGCATCAAGACAACATACACTTACGAAAAGCCTTGCTTTTTTGAGAAATGAGAACAGTGTTTCAACAGCATTTCCTGCTAAATAGTCCAGTGCAGGCACCAGCTCGCATTTCTCAGTTTCATTTTCACACCCTCTTCTTCCCTAATATTTTGCACAAGGTGTTATAAACATTGTGACATCTCTAATACATATTATGGATGTCACAAATACTCAATATAATACTGAACCGTTCGGTACGACCTCCACGGTTCAATACGTGCTTGTGAATTGTGGTTTTACGGTTTTGCATTTAAAAAATTTGCTGTGTGCGCCCGTAATTTCACGTGCTGAAATGAAGAAACGCTTCCCCGTTTATATTTGAAAAAGCAACACAAGCAGAGCATCTTCCATTCTAATGAAATGCAATGATAAGCCTTTCTAAACCTGTTGTCCAACAAAAGAGAACATTATAACTTATTTTTACTTCACAGCATCAGTCGAGTGTTTGAAATAACTTCCTTTTGTGATCTGATGTGGCTTCTTATCATAGAATAAGGCAGACAATATATTCTATACTGTATGTCGATTATGGCTTACAAAATACAAACACTTATAAATACCCGAGATGGCTTGAAGAACACAAATAAACCATATATTACTGCAGACGAGTGTTTATTGTCCTTACATTTCATCATTCAAAACATTTAACGTTATACCTTGTTTTTATTCAGTTACAGCAATAGCGATGCCTTTATCCATATTAGAGAAACTGGAAACTGGAACAGAACGTAATCAGTGCTACTTCTTTGACGCATGTCTATTTTCTGCTCGAGGGCGCCCTCTGGCGTCCAGTATGAATGAAACCCATCCTATTTTGCGTAAAAAACGGAAAAATAATACCTCTCTCAAAAGAATATTAAGCAGACATATAATAATCCACGCTTTTTCCAGTGTACAGAGGTTTACAGAAGTATTGTTGTTAATTAGATGCAAAAAAAAAAAAACACTGATGTGGCAAGCTATCAGAACCGAACCGTGAACCCGAAACTGAAAACCGTGGTTAAAAACAGAGGTACGTATTGAACCGTGGATTAACTGTATTATATATATATATATATATATATATATATATATATATATATATATATATATATATATATATATATATATATATATAGACGCACACCTTACAGGAAGTGAGTGTGGCTTCATATTTCATGCATCGTTTATGCAAAGATATTTAACAAGCATTTGTTTTACGTTTGCACCATGTTGACCATTTCATGTCTGCAGTGGTGGACAAAGTACACAAGTTGAGTACTTGAGTAAAAGTACAGATACGTATAATAAAATATTACTCCAGTAAAAGTAAAAGTGCTCCTCTTTCAATTTTACTCGAGTGAAAGTACAAAAGTACCCGATTTTTTATGTACTTAAGTACAAAAGTACTGATAGATTTATTTTGCAATTTTATATAGGCTACTTAATTGAATTTTATATTAGCACATATATTTTTATAATCCTACTGCTCAAAATACCTGGGATTTTCCCCAAAAATACATTTTTGTTGTTGATATGGACTATGTTGACGAGAGTGATGTAGTAATATTCAATGTGAAGCTTACACTGCAATGTACCTGAGAGAAAACAGATTTGACCATCAAATTTTCACCAGTAAGAAAAAAGTGTTTTAAAGCTTGTTTTGTATAACATCAGTTATACAAAGTTATAGTTATATATGACATGAGAATAAGGCCTGAAGTTAGCAAGAACATTTTAAGGAAAATATAATTATATTTTCATATAAAATGCCCTCAGAGGGCATCACTTTCCACTTTGATAATTACTGTAGTTACCATGTTCTGAACATCACATCCTTTCTTTTTCCCTCGGATGTAATCTATCTAGGTGGTTAAATAAAAATAAGTGGACTTTATATCTAAAAATTATCTCAACTTAGCACCAGCAAGCTGCTAGACAGTTAACATCAGCTAACAATATTTACTTATTTTCAGTATGGTTAAGAATAAACATTCATATCTGTCTACTCTAGCTGATCCAAACAATATAAAAAATTATACTGTTGCTAAACAATATAAAAACAGACGTCACTTAGGACTACATGCGTAGCATTTTAATAAAACTGCTAACGTTACAGCAGCGGGGAATATGAACGTGCATAAGTTATTTTATTTAAGCTGTTATTTACATTTTTCGTTTTTGATGTGTCTGAATGAAAACATTTCAGGGCGCTTAAACAGATCACCTTCTACAGCAGATGTAATTCACAAACAACGGACAGCTTTGACCTAAATATGATTTTCAGTTATAATAATTAATTCTAAAATTCGATATTAGTAACTTACTTTTCGCAGCATCAGTCGCGCGTGCACAAGATCTCCCGGTTCTTATTTGTGAATTCAGTTGACTGGAGACTCGCTCTAAACAGATCATTTGAATCAATGAGTTGTCGACTCGAGAACAGCTGCAATCGGATCATTCCAATTCGTAAATGAATCGTTTGGTGCGATTGGCGAATCAATTTAACCGGTTCATTGAAAAGAATCAGTTTGTTCATGAATCAGACATCGCTTGTGCGTCTCAGAGCACGTGATATATTATAAGGAGTAACGATATGTTTTATGAAATGTAGTGAAGTAAGAAGTACGATCTTACGCTTTGGAATGTAGTAAAGTAAAAGTGAAAGTTACTCAAAATAAAACTACTCCAGTAAAGTACAGATACTTAAAAAATGTACTTAAGTACAGTAACGAATTACAACTACTTCGTTACTGCCCACCACTGCATGTCTGCTGCATATTGAAATACAACTTTCTTAATAAGTGAACATTAGTTGAATCATGTTGTAGTTATGTTTTAAAGTCAACTTGTTAGATGGTAAACGTTCTCATGTTGCCATATGGCCCACTCACAATCTTTACAATCTCATCTTCCGCCTTGATGCTAGTGGTGTGAAGTCAGAACATCTCAATCATCTTGTAAACCAAATCTTTCGTAATCAGTGTCTACTGGCATTGAAACCTCCACCCGCACCCTCCACCTCAATCCCGACAGCATCATCGATCAGGCCCGTGATGGGAAACATGATCTAGCTGGATGGTCTTTGCTCGCTAAACCTAAACATGTCCCTGAGTTCACTAGCGGTGCTTTTATTGATGGACGTAAATCAGATTCCTAGTTCTTCCTCATCCTGCAGGATCAGATGCCCAACTAGCTGCATCAGCAGACATCTGGGACTTTGACACCATTTCGATACCTTCATACCCTTGATCTGCCCTTAATGAGATGGTTACAAACAGTTCAGTGCATCAATATCATCCATCATTTAACCCTACAAAAGTCTGAGATTGCAAACACAATTGTAGTGCAATCTGACTGACATTACATATATTTTTATTACACTGAAAAAAAAAAAAAATGTAGGATTTGCTTTTAAACAATTTTCACTCAATAACTGCTAAGGAATTTCACAAATAATTACAAAAATAAGTAAATATTATTTTATTATTTTTAAAAATTATAGTAAATATTTAAATATTAAATATTATTTTCTTGTAAAAAAAAAAAAAAATTGCAGTGTACAAATGATATTATCATATCTGCCCCAAGAATCTCAGACACAAACAGCACAGTCGTCTACAAACCAAACCACTGAGGCAAACCGTAGACAAGCACCATCAGATAAACACACCCGTAAATGGTAGTAAAAGCAAAGGGAAGCTCTTCTTTGGTTCTTTTTTTTTTGGCCAGAAAAAGCTTTCATACAAATATAAATATAACATACATACGACACATACAAAACTGGTCGCTGATCTCAGTTTAACAGGAAATGCTGTTTTGTTGAACATTTAACCCTCTGGTGCTCTTCGTTTCGGAGTCACACTTGTGCTCTTCGCGGTCAGAAGTGACCGGACACCTGTAACGCATCTTGTAATTTTTTTCAGTAAAACCATTCGAATTCATTTTTGTTTAATAATATTTTTTATTTTTTATTTTGCATTTTGAGAGGGTTTTGTGGTAATAATTAATATTTATGCTGTAATTAATATCCATTTTTTTTTGCCATTGAGAATAATTCAAATTAATTCTCAAAACTCTGCTCTGTTTATAGACACCGTAGTTCATAGGTGTGTTTGTGTGTGTGTGTGTGTGTGTGCACGTCTGTGTGTGAGTGGATGTGTCTACATCAGTGTCACCCCTTCACTTTTTTCAGCGTTGCAGCTGATTTGTAGATTGTATACAAAGATACTCTCTGAATTTGTATATGCAAGAGAGTGTGTGTCTTTTGCACTCTGGATATGTAATTTTTTTATATATTTTTTTTTTATTTTACATATTCTCAATTTGCTGTGTTACAGTTCATTTGTGCGTGTGTGTGGATGTGTGAGAAAGAGACAGAAAAATTCTCTAAATTTTTGTATTTTTGTCGATTTCCCATTCATTTCCTGTGGTCGGTCATTTTTGACCAAAGAGCACAAGTTTTTTGTTTTTTTTTGGAATCGTGCCCTCATTTTTTATGTGTGTTCACATTCCAAATGCCATAAAAGTCACTGAATTTGGTACCGTTCTGATGAAGCTGTGATTTTTTTTGAAAAATTCAAAACCGAAAATGTTTTGGTCAAAAGTGACCGAAGAGAGGTGTGTATATAATGTGTGTGTGTGTCTGTGTGTGTGTGTGTGTGTGTGAATGGGTGTGTTTATGAATGGGTGTGTTTTAGAGTGTCACCCCTTCACTGCTGTGTACTTTTTTTCAGCATTGTGGAGGATTTGTAGATTGTACACACAAAAATTCTCTGAATATTTGTATTTTTGTCGATTTCCCATTCATTTCCTATGGTCGGTCATTTTAGACCGAAGAGCACAAGTGTGACTATTTTTTTTACGACCACTTAGCCTGCTTGAATCATGCCCTCAATTTTTTTTGTGTTGACATTCCAAATGGCATAAAAGTCACAGAGTTTCATACCATTCCGATGAAGCTGTGATTTTTAAAAATTTAAAACAAAAAAATTTTCGGTCAAAAGTGACCGAAGAGCACCAGAGGGTTAAGGGGTTTTAAGTTTGTTGATTTTTTTGTGGTTATTAGTGTGCTCAAAAGTGGTTTGGTTGTGTTTGGTTACATAACTGTACAAACTGTTTTGACACCATTAAATGTACATTCTAAGTAAGTTAAAACTGGCATGTGCTATATTAGCTGTTGGTTTCAGAATTATTATAGTTAACTAAAACTTAACCTTGTAACTGTCACCTCTCCCCTCAGAGGGACGCCTAAGTTTACCTAAATTTATCCTAAATAGATATTTTAATAGATATTTTGTGTTTATATTATGTAGGAACAGTAATAGACTAATTTATGAAAGAAATTATAAATCATTTCTTTAATTAAAAGTTTAAAAACCTCAAAATTCATCCTTTGAAACACAAAAGTTATCTGTAATAGTTAACTGTAATACCCAAGATGACAGCTTTACTGATGAAAGAACATATATTCTGCACAAAATGCCTAGTGTCAGAAAATGTACAAAAACCAAGATGCAAAAATGAAAGAGAGAAAAAGGAACTAGACACCTCAGGTTTGAATTTTTATAGGTTTGCAGGTGTGTTGGTTACTCATGTTTATCAGATGATAGGGAAATTATGACATGGGGAAAAAGCTTAAGAACATTTTGGTGGAATATGTAAATTATTTGGCAAATTCAACTAGTCAGACACTGAAAGCATTCAACCTATGACAGCAATCTCTATTTACAATATTTGTTTAAAACTGGTGAGATCTGTAAGAAAAAAATCCAACACTGTTTCTCAAGAGCACAGCTAATGTGCAGTGCAGGCCTAAAATAAACGACAGCTTCCATGGAAGCCGCTCTCACAAAAAACTAACTTACATGGCTTATGATTAACACAACTAAAAAAACGCTTAACAGTAATCTTTAAAACAACATTCACTAGTGGTCAAATTTCTAAGAAATATATTAGCAGCGCACAATCAATCGCTCTCCAGCAAAATTGGCGCGTTTTAGCTCACAAATAAACACTAACGGTCGCGCTTAGAAAAGCCAAGACTTTGGCCACAGCAAAACAGAAACAAGTTCCTGAGATACACTTATATTTTAGAAATCATACATTAATCCAATATCTTGCTAACAACTAAGCATAAACAAAGTAAATAAATCACCATAACGTACCTTTTCGAAAAGAGCGCGCGTATGAACCTCCTCAGGCCGTTATCCTTTCATTCAGCGCTACTGAATCCACATAAATGTTGTTTCTTTTATAGATCAGTGGTTAAAACTTAGTTAAATACCTGCCGGTGCTGAGCTAGTGTGTTTATACATCGCTTGAGAAAACTTGAAGTGAAGTGAAGTAACGGTCACATGTTGCTGTAGAAGAACCAATCACGTAACTACATCTGTCACCGACGACGACATTACTAATTATATATTGTCTTTTTGTTTTAAAATGTCGTTTTAAATAACAGAAGTCATTTTATGAAATTGTAATTGTTCAATACAAAAAAAAAGATATTGATATGACTAAATTGGTCGATCTTGTGGGCGTGGTCACATTTCGTAGCGCGCGCGCGCAGTCAGGTAAACTGTCGCTTAACATTTCTCTGGCGTTTTTAGCGATTTCGAGTGGATTTTCTTCTCTGCCAGTGGACTCATAAGGTAAATCTTCGTTCTGAATTCCAAGTGATGTTTCTTCAACGCTCATTTTCGTGCCACATAAGTTAAAACGTGCACCTACCTGTAAATTAGATTTGACTAATTCGCTAGTGAGGAGAAAACGAAGCTTATCCAAGCTTCGAATCAACTGAATCAGTTGCTTCGCGAAATGATTCACTGTTTCGAAGCGATAGCAGCACCACACGCTGTGGTGACGCCTGCTGGACAAAACCGTGTAAATGCAACAAAAATCAGGCGAAGCATCCACAATTATTAAACTGTTCTGAAATCAGGTAAAAATCATTGGTTCAGTGGTTCGCCGTTGGACGGGCGATTTCAGTGATTAATCAAATCAAATCACCTTTATTTATATACCGCCTTTAACAATACAGAATTGTGACAAGTACAGTATTAAATAGGAAATAGTACATCAACAATGCAAAGGGTAACAGTAAACACTCAGTTCTCAGGTAGAGGTAATTAATCAAATACAATAAAATAAAATACAATATTGTGTGAAGATAAAGTGAAGATAAAGTGTCCCCAACTAAGCAAGCCAGAGGCGACAGCGGCAAGGAACCAAAACTCCATCGGTGACAAATGGAGAAAAAAACCTTGGGAGAAACCAGGCTCAGTCAGGGGGCCAGTTCTCCTCTGGCCAGACACAGAGGACTCACCAGGTCCCGTGGTCCTGTGCCGACAGCCGTCTAGGTGACGAGGTCTTCACTAGGGATCAGTCTCTGGGGCTCATCTAGTCGATGTGGTCTCTGCTGACATTCAGGGCTGTAGAGGTCGTCTACAGGTCGATTAATGGTATTACAGGTGATCGCCCCAACTGCAAACCTGAACGAACTTACTTACTTACTTTCTTTCTTTAGTATTGTTTAATTAATGCTTAAACAGACAATTCAAAAAGAACATAGTCAAGGGATCACTTTCAAATCCATAAAATGACCAATAGTTATACATTAAATATAATTAACAAACACAGACGTATAGGAAGGAAGGGAAACAAACAAACAAACAAAACAAAAACAACAATGGCACCTCAATCAGTACAAAAAATATTGTCAAAAGCCTTAAGAAACTTCTTATTGTTATCAACGAGTTTAAGAGACTGAACAATAAGCTAAATGTCTGCAAGAAAGATGTCAAATCTATGTAACTTATTGTGAAACTTTGATTTATGAATATGAAATTTACAATGCAAAACAAAAAAATGAACAAGATCGATGGCATGCTCACTGCCAGAAAAATGTCTTTCAAATTACATTTTATAAAAGATGATAAATAACAACTTAAGTTTACTAAAGGAGCAAACCACTGAACTTTTGAAACCTTTGTGACGCAGTTGTGAAACCACTGGTTCAAAACAAATGATTTGCAAAAGTTTTTAAGCCTTACGAAACAGTGACTGTAAAACAGCTTACACATTAATGTCTGTTGTAGACAATGTTGAAAATGCAATGCATATTTGCATTGTTTTAAAATGTGTTTTGGATTTTTAAAAAAAAAAAATACAATGGCATGTGAAAATAAACTTGCATAGATGGAAACATTTGAGTAGAATACATTTGGATTTAATGTCAGATTAGTATGACCTACCAACGACAAAGATAAAGAGGTTCACATGGTTCCTTACCTGGCCTACAGCCTTCTTCATGTAGAATTTGACCTCTCAATGCCATAAATACTCAGCTTTCAAGCTCCGAACGTGAGCATTATTACAAATTCCCTCTATTTGACACCATATTTAACATCATGACTGCCTGAGCAAGAACATAAATGACTGGATGAAAAGTCAACCGTGACATGATTAAAGGTGAAGCCATGACAGAGAGATGCATGTGCACCATCCATCACTATTAATCGGTTGCAGACAGAGATAAGTGGAGGTTACCTCAACCTTGGACACATTTACCTTCTGCTTTCATTATACAGTTGATGGCTGTTCCACAATAATGCTGACGTGATTCATTTTTCCAATAGAGCGTGAGAAAACCGCACATGCATGACCTCAATGCAAAGAAGCAAACAACATATATCAGCAACTTTGTGCAGAAAGACATCACACCTGATGATCACAGAAGGTCAATGTTCTCTAAAAAGACTTAATTTCCCGCCACTCTCACCGTTTTTTCACACTTGAGGTTGTGTTCACAGGTTTGATGCATCTTGTTTGCAACACTGCATTAATTTGATCAGTACTTGCTGTGAAAATGTTCCAGGCGTACACTAGTGGAACAATCACAAATATTTTGTGTAATTGTCTGTCTGTAATTTTACCACTGACATGATTTGGCATTCCCAACCTTAAATGATTTATTTATTTTACTGTAGTTCCAAACGTTTTTACAGTGTACAACCATAGAGGGGGGGTTCTTCCTCAGAGCTCGAGCCGAGCTTCGGGTTCGAGCCCCTTTCGAGGACAACAAGCCAAGTTGGTTTACCATTATCTAGCAGGACTTACTGGGCAGGCGAACTTGTGAAACCTCATTTTTTGAATAGTTACCCATGCAAAATGTTGATGCCTCATTGTGGTTGCCTGAGTGTTGCTGATTAGCTGCTAAGTTGTTTTGAGAGCTTTTTGCTATGCACTTGCTACAGTAGGTGGTTGCTTTCTGGGCCAAATTAAGAGGCCAACCTTAAGATATGATTTATTTTGGTCCCGAAATGGCTTGTGTCCCTCCTTAAATTAAACTGTGTGTAATCAAGTGTGGGATTTCCAGCCACACTTCACTTCAACAAGAGGCTGTTTTGCATGATTTGAAGTGTTATTCCTTTTTGCAGCACAAATTAACAGCCAAGTTTAATACATTTTTTTTAGAAGAATTATAGAAGAGTCAGTAACATCAAGTCAAACATAAAACCAACTCAATAAATAAATAAAATAATGTATTTTAATTGCATGGAAAATTTACATTCATTTGCATTGCACAGTTTTAGCATAAACTAATAAACCTAACATAATGGGAGTCATATTTGTCAGCCAATCATAAATTAAAGCCATACAGTAGAACTAAGAATCTGAATATGTTTTAAATACAGTAACTTTATATGTTAATGAATGAATGTAATTGTTGTCGCAATTAACAGATTTATGCTGATTGTAAACTATCTGAACAAATGCATTTTGAAAATATAATTATAAAAATAAAAATCAAATAGATGCAAAATGAAATCTTTGAAGTATGATTGACAAATATGCATTGAATCATGGAAGCCCATTTCTGCTACTGAATAAAAAAAAAAGGTAATTGCAACTTTTTATCTCACAATTCTGACTTTTTCTTGCAATTTCGAGTTTACATCTCGCAATTCTGACTTTTTTCTCACAATTGTGAGATACAAACTCGCAATTGTGAGTTGTAAAGTTCAGTTCTGAGGAGAAAAAGAAGAGTGATATGTTCACAGAGTAGTTTATATCACACAATTCTGACTTCATTTCTCAGAATTTTGAGTTTACACCTCGGAATTCTGACGTTATCACTCGCAATTGCCAGTTTATGTCATGCAATAGCGACTTTATTTCTAAGAATAGCGAGTTTATATCACGCAATTCTGATTTTAAAAATAGTCAGAATTGTGAGATAAGTCGCAATAACCTTTTTTTATTTTTTATTCAGTGGCAGAAACAGGCTTCCATATTAAATTAAGTTTATTAGTTTGTTAAAACTGTAATCCAAATGATGAAAATTTTATATGCAATTCAAATGCATAAATCTTAAATTTAGGCATAAATATTTTTGATATTTTTAATGATTCAATTTTAATTGAACCTGACTTCACAGTTGCATGAACCCCATGCAGTTTCACTGTGATCCCCTGAGGATTTCGCAAACTCCTGGTTGGGAAACTCCTATAGAGTGTGAAAACTCTCTCAAAATAATGAGTTTGTGCTCCGTGAGTGTGTCAGAGCACATAATGTCTGGTGTTGCTGGAAACAATGACTAATGCTTACAGTATGTTTCAGTCTGACAAAGACCTCATTTGAAAGGTTAAAGCCTGAAACATTCTATACAAGCATATAAACACAATGTATGTTATGTAATGTAGGAACTTTGATTCACTGATGTCATATATTTGCATTTTTGTACAAGTTTCCAGGTTTTCCGTCTGACTTTTCAACACTGCGCTGAAATCAGGATCTGGATCGTCAGTAAGTGCGACAAAGCCAAAGCCACATTTCATGATTTATTTTCCCAAAGGCACTCATTACATTTGATGTAATGTTTGCACAACCATAGATGTGATCACCATGACAACACAGAGCATGAATACCATTGATTACTGTAATGTTTTCGAGATGTAACGGGAACGTTGTTCACTCCAGCTCACATCACTGTGACGTTTACATCAGCATTACATGATCAACACCATTATTGCATGCTGTCGTAGCTGAAATGTACATTTTGTGAGAATGTGTGTGTGTGTGTGTGTGTGTTTGTGTGCGTTTGCATTCATAATTGTGGATTAAAAAGGTCAAAAATGTTTTATGCATTCACACTTATGGTATTTTTTAGTTACGGTGGAAGACATTGTTCTGTGGGCATAAAAATAGTTCAGATATGTGAATATCAGGTGATAACTTAAATCAGACTGGTTTATGGCAATAATTGAATAACTGTGGATTTACAGCAACCCCAAAAATATTTGAAAATATCTGTGTGTCTCTAAAACAGTAAAACAGCATTTGCAACTAATTTTAGCATTTAAAGTTAATGTTAAACATAATTTGGAACTAATTTTACCATTTAAAGTCAATGTAAAACGGTGTTTGCAATTAATTTTACCATTTAAAATCAAATGAAACCAGAATTGCTAGAAAATTACTATTTAAAACCAATGTAAAACATGATTTGCAACTAATTTTACAACTTAAAGCCAAAGTAAATGTGCTTATGCAACAAATTTGACCATTTAAAGTCAATGTAAAACAGCATTTGCAACTAACTTTACTACTTAAAGCCAATGTAATATATCATTTGCAATTAATTTGACCAGTTAAAGCCAATGTAAAAAATTATTTGAGACTAATTTTGTCATTTAGAGTCAACATAAACCGCAGTTCCTACACTTTTTACGATTTAAAGCCAATGTAAAATCGTGTTTGCAAGTAATTCTACCATTTAAAATAAAATGAAACCGGAATTGCTACAAAATTATCATTTAAAGCCAATGTAAAACATGATTTGCAACTAATTTTACAACTTAAAGCACACAATTTTATCATTTAAAGCCAATGTAAAATATAATTTGCTATTAATTTTACCAGTTAAAGCCAATGTAATACTGGATTTGGTAAATTGCCATTAATTTTACCATTTATAAACTATTTATCATCTGATGTATTTCATTTCTTCATTTTCAACACTAGATCTATAGTTTAATCATAGATGTTTTGTCTTTCTTCACAGTAAATGACTCTTGCTATAATATTGTATTATTTAATCCAATGATATTCACAACATTTTATGTGTGATTTAAGTGTCTAGATACTTTTTGGAGCCGCTGTATATCGCCATTTGATGCCAGATACCATTTGTTCTAATACATCTAGTAAAATAAGTTCTTTCTTATTGGATGTCACCAGTATGGCTTTGATTCCAGTCATTTTGAGGGGGTTTGATATGTTTATAGAGTTCAGTGTGAACGCAGCATTTACAAACAGGTATTAAGTCATTGTTTAAACTCTCATCACAATCAGAAGGTTATTGAGAACATTTTTCAACCAAACTGAATAAATTAGTGTTTCATAGAAGTTCATGATTTGCAATCATAGATGATGGACTCATCTGAGCAGCAGTAGATATTCATGCAGAACACACTTCTGAAAAGAGCAAAGCCTTTGTTGACTGTCTTTTGATGTGTAACCAGTCTTCAAGTTGTAAAGAACATAAATAATTCATTTTAAAGGTACAGTTCGTCAAAAAACAGTAAATTCTGTCCATTTACGCAACCTCATGTCACTTCAAACCCATTGGAGTTTCTTTTTCTGTGGAGCAAAACAACAATATTATTTCTGACTAAAGCAGATGTATTGCAAATCTCTTTTCATATTAATAGTCATGAGTTAAAGTAATTATTCACTAAAATCTTCAGTTAAATCACAGCTGTCCATCTCATGCAAATGAAAAATGACATATAGCACCAAATTCAACATGAATGATTAATGCGTTTTTGAGATTTGAGAAGTTTTCAGTAAATAACTTCAATTTCAGTCTCTCACACAAAGCATCATGACTTGTAATATGGCACATGAGTCATACAGACTATTGCTTGGTACGTTTATGATGCTTTTTGTCAGTTTTGGAGCTTTTCGTTGAACAACGAAAGTCATGCAGGTTTGAAACAAAGACAGAATTTTCAGTTTTTTGGTGAACTATCTCTTTAAGGTGATGTCAGTCTGTATTCCTTGAGCTCTCCATGTCTTTTCACATTTTTGGCAACTTGTCATTTGTCACAGTGAAAATCAACTGCAGTTGATCGTAACGAGTCGAGCCGCAGCCTACAAAACACAAAGGCACATTTTCCCCCTGCCATTGTCTGCCTACGGTTGATGTTCTTTCTGCTCTAGTCGTTTATTTCGCTCTTGTTCTTTGGCCTGAGCCGGTGCGAAACCGTTCTGCTGTTTGGATTCTTCAGGAAAGTGAGGCAGACACGTGAAGCCGGTGTTCACCTCCTTCGCCATTTTCTCTTCCTCCATCTCCTCCTCCTCCTCCTCGTCCTCTCTTCTCTCCTCTCCCAGTGTGACGTTGCTGCTGTTGCTGCTGAGGATGTCGCCCAGCCTGCTGGCATCGTCCGGGATGTTCCTGCGGAGATCTTTGCTCCTGTTGCGCTTGGCCAGTTTGGTGAGCGAGCCGAAGCGGTTGAAGATGTTTTCCTCGGAGGACGCCTGCTGTCCGCCACGCTCGGCCTTCAGTCGCAGGTTGTTCAGTTTAGTGTCGATGCTCTCCTGTGAGGAGGTCTTAAAGCGCCCGGCGTCCAGACTAGCGAAGACGGCCCGTTTTTCAGGCGAAAGCATGTCCAGCGAATGCGCACGCTGCTCTAGACCCAGACGCCTGCGCTCCATGCTGCGGATGGTGGCTGCCCGCTGAAGTTTGTCGTGGATCTCGCCGCTGAGGCGCCGCCGTGTCTCGCGTAACTCTGCCCGGACGTTTGCTTTCCATTCTGCCGCATGCGCCTTAAACTCTCCAACCTGTGATAGAAATATTGGAATTAAGTAATGTCCTTAACCTTAAATTTTACCATTTAATGCCAATAAAAACAGCATTTGCAATTTAGCATTTAAAAACCAACGTAAAACATATTTTACCATTTAAGGCCAATGTAATTACCACTGAAAGTCAAAGTAAAATAGCATTTGTAACTATTTTTATAATTTAAAGCCAACGTAGAACATCATTGCAGCTGATTTTACCACTTAAATCCAAAATAAAACATAATTTGAGACTAATTTTATCATTTAAAGTCAACAAAAAACAGCATTTGCAACTAATTTTACCATTTAAAGTCAACGTAAAATTGTACTCAACTAAATTTAGCATTTAAAAACCAATGAAAGTCAACAAAAAACAGCATTTGCAACTACTTTTACCATTTAAACTCAATGTTAAACGTCATTTGAAGCTAATTTTACCATTTAAAGTCAATGTAAAATTGCACTCACAACTAAATTTAGCATTTAAAAACCATTTACCATTTAAGGCTAATGTAAAACAGTATTTACTATTTGAAGTCAATGTAAAACTGTTTTTGCAATAAATTTTACCATTGAAAGTCAAAGTAAAATAGCATTTGTAATTATTTTTATAATTTAAAGCCAACGTAGAACATCATTGCAACTAATTTTTCCATTTAAAGTCAACATAAAACATCATTTCCAACTAATTTTACCATTTAAAGTCAATGTTAAACGTCGTTTGACGCTAATTTTACCATTTAAAGTAAATGTAAAACAGCATTTGCAAGTAATTTTACCATTTAAAATCAATGTAAAACTGCGTTTGCAACAAATTTTACTGTTTAAAATTAAAGTAAACGAGAATTACTACAATAGTACCATTTAAAGCCAACGTATAATGTCAGCTGAAACTAATTTTGCCACTTAAAATCAACATAAAACTTCATTTGCAACTAATTTTAGCATTTAAAGGTGACATAAAATGTTTGTTACAGCTAATTTTATTGCTTAAATCCAATGTAAAACATCATTTGCGATGAGTTTTAGCATTTCAATTCAACATAAAACTCAACATTTCAACATTTGCAACTATTTTTACACTTTAAAGTCAATGTTAAACATCACTTGAAGCTAATTTTACCATTTGAAGTCAACGTTAAATGGCATTTGCAACTAATTTTAACATTTAAACTCAATGTTAAACGTCATCGTAAAATAGCACTCGCAACTAATTTTAGCATTTAAAAACAGTGTAAAACAGCCGTTGCAACTATTTTGATCATTTAAAGCCAATGTAAAACA
The DNA here is from genome assembly GCA_012976165.1 of Labeo catla. Taxonomy (NCBI): domain Eukaryota; kingdom Metazoa; phylum Chordata; class Actinopteri; order Cypriniformes; family Cyprinidae; genus Labeo; species Labeo catla. The sequence continues at coordinate 2,301,538 of VONZ01000044.1, forward strand.
GTATTTACTATTTGAAGCCAATGTAAAACTGCATTTGCAACAAATTTTACCATTGAAAGTCAAAGTAAAATAGCACTTGTAACTATGTTTATAATTTAAAGCCAATATAAAACATCTTTTGCAACCAATTTTACCATTTAAGGTCAACATAAAACATCATTTCGAAAGAATTTTAGCATCTAAAGGCGATGTAAAAGCATGTGCAACTAATTTTACCATTTAAAGTTAATGTTAAATGTCATTTAAAGCTAATTTTACCATTTGAAGTCAATGTAAAACAGAATTTCCAACTAATCTTACCATTTTACGTCAACATAAAATAGCATTTACTAATTGAAATCAATGTAAATCTGCATTTTCAACAAATTCTACCATTGAAAGTCTAGGTAAAATAGCATTTTTAACTATTTTTATAATTTAAAGCCAACATAAAACATAACTTACGACTAATTTTAACATTTAAAGTCAATGTAAAACAGCATTTGCCATAAAATTAAAAAAAAATAAATAAAATTTACCATTTATAAACTATTTTTCATAATGTCGTGTTTTTTACAGTGAATGTATTTCACATTATCATCATAAAGATGGTGATATCACAATAAAGAGTGTGTTTCATATCAGAATGGACAAAACTGAAAATTGAAGGTCAAGTTCAACAGCATCTTTAAGTATCTCAATGGTGACACTTCTTCATCAAATCTATCATTATTTGATACTATTGCAATAACCTTTATAATATTAAAACTAACTAACATTAAATGACTTGCTAACTATTGACAAGACAGGCTACATTACCAACAGCAGCCAAATCAATGACTACTTGCCTATTGATTACCATTAACCACTAGTCTACACATCCTAGTTATATCAACTGAAAAGGAAATGCCAGAAATGTCTATAAGAGGAAAACTGGGCTCTGATGCAGTGAAATATTGTATATTATACATCATCCTACTATGATGTTTGACATATACCTCTTCTTTTGTTTTCTTAGACAGAACCCTGAGCCAGTCTCCAATCATGCTGAGGACCGCAGCAAAATATGCCAGACCCACCAAAATCCAGAACCAGACCAGTGGCTTGTACCATTTCATGTATTCTATTTTTCGATCTCCACCTATTAAAAAAAAAAAGTACAGTTTTAATGTGCATTATCTTACATACAAATCCATTCTTAAAGGATTCACTAGGCGTCAGACCACTGATTGTGGTGTTGCTAGCACTTTACCAACTGGGCAATAAAGATTAAGCGTCTCTTGGTTGTACTTTATAAAATGATGTAAAACGACAATTTAAAACCAATGACAGCATTTGTAACAAATTTTACCATGTAAAGTCATCGTAAAGCCGCATTTGAAGCTAAATTTGCCATTTAAAGTCAATGTAAAGCAGCATTTGCAAAATATTTTACCAATTAAATTCTAAATACACAATAATTTACTATTTTAAAGTCAACGTAAACAGCATTTACCAATTAAAGTCAACATGAAACTGCATTTACCATTTGAAGTCAACATAAAACCACATTTGAAGCAAATTTTACCACTTAAAGTCAACATAAAACAGCATGTGAAGCAACATTTCCCATTTAAAACCAACATAAAACTGAATTTACCATTTAAAGTCAACATAAAACCACATTTGAAGCTAATTTTACCACTTAAAGTCAACATAAAACAGCCTTTGAAGCAAATTTTACCAAAGTCAACATAAAACAGTTTTTACAGCAAATTTTAACATTTAAATTCAATATAAAACTACATTTACCATTTAAATTCAACATAAAACTGCATTTACCATTTGAAGTCAACATAAAACAGCATGTGAAGCTAAATTTCCCATTTAAAACCAACATAAAACAGCATTTACTATTTAAAGTCAATTTAAAGCAGCATTTGCAAAATATTTTACCAATTAAATTCTACATCCACCAGAATTTACTACTTTAAAGTCAACATAAACAGCATTTACCATTTAAAGTCAACATAAAATAGCATTTACCATTTAAAGTCAATATAAAACCACATTTGATGCAAATTTTACCACTTAAAGTCAACATAAAACAGCATTTGCAGCAAATGTTAGCATTTAAAGCCTACATAAAACGGCATTTGAAGCAAAATTTACCATTTAAAGCCAACATAAAACAGCATGTGAAGGTAAACTTCCCATTTAAAACCAACATAAAACAGCTTTTACTATTTAGTCAATGTAAAGCAGCATTTGCTAAATATTTTACCAATTAAATTCTACATCCACCAGAATTTACTATATAAAAGTCAACATAAAACAACATTTGAAGCAAATTTTACCATTTAAAGTCAACATAAAACAGTTTTTGCAGCAAATTTAAACTTTTAAATTCAATATAAAACTACAATTACCATTTAAAGTCAACGCAAAACAACATTTGCAGAAAATTTTACCATTAAAAGTCAACATAAAACTGCATTTACCATTTGAAGTCAACATAAAACAGCATGTGAAGCTAAATTTCCCATTTAAAACCAACATAAAACAGCATTTAAAGCTAAATTTACCATTTAAAGTCAACATAAAACAGTTTTTGAAGAAAATTTTAACATTTAAATTCAATATAAAACTGCATTTACCATTTAAAGTCAACACAAAACAACATTTGCAGAAAATTTTACCATTAAAAGTCAACATAAAACAGCATTTGAATCAAAATTTCCCATTTAAAACCAACATAAAGCAGCATTTACCATTTAAAGTCAACATAAAACAGCATTTCCAGCTAATTTTACCATTTAAATTCAACATGCAACAGTATTTGCAACAAAATCTACCATATCAAGCCAACAAAAACCAGCATTTGCAAAAAAAAAATTGAGCAATTCTTTACTGTTCTAGGCAAAATTACGTAGAATGCCCTCATCCGTGCACCTACCTGCTACATAATCTCCAATGCCGACGGTTGTGAGAGTAATGACAACGAAGTAAATGGCTTCCAAAGTACTCCATCCCTCGATGTGTTTGAAGATCACCGCTGGGATGGTGACAAAGATGATGCAGCCAGCGATGATGAAAAGTATGGTGGAGGTGACACGGATTTTGGTCTGACTGATTTGCTTGTGTTTTTGCTGTAAAGGGCAGCAGAAGAAATTTAGTGTGAATTAATGTATTTATATAACCTATAATCAACTGACCGTTCTCAAGTAAGTCGACTTACCCTGAAAACTTTCTCCACCTTTAGGATGCTCTTGATAAACATGGTCCCTAGCTGATCACCAATCCCGGCCAAGAGAAAGCCAAACAGAGGGATGCCAAATATGGCGTAAAGGATGCAGAAAATCTTGCCCCCTTCAGTGCTGGGGGCGATGTTTCCATAGCCTGTAGATGTAGGCGGAGAAGACAAGAGGTTATTTAATCGTTCTGAAGCAAACTGCTCTAGTTGACCCCCTCTATTAAAACTACATTCATAGATCCAGAGGGAGACAATTGGTGGGTTCCACTGAGAGAACATGGCAGTAATTATAGATTGTTAAACAAAAGGGAAGTTAACACAAGAACAAACTAACAAATTTCAGTGAGAGAGGAGATCTGGGCTATAAGTCTTGTGTGTTCTGCAGTTATACTCATGAAGGTCAGTGCAAATCTTGTTGAAAAAAATGGAAAAAAACATGAAAAAATGTATTGTGTACACTAGAAAACAAAAGTTTGTCAGGAGTGTTATTTTTCTGAGAGTAGCAAAAACTGTTACCATTAAAAGTCAATGCAAAACAGTATTTGCTGCAAATATTACTATTTAAAGTCAATGCAAAAACAGCATTTACCATTTAAAGTCAACACAAAACAGTATTTGCTGCAAATATTATTATTAAAATTCAACATAAAACAGCATTTATCATTGAAAGTCAATGTAAAACAACATTTACAACTAATTTTACTATTTAAACTCAAAGTAAAAAGGATTTTGCTGCACAATTTATCATTTAATTGAACATAAAACAGCATTTGCTGCACATATTAAATGTCAATGTAAATAAAGTCAATGTAAAACAGCATTTGCTATTTAAGGCCACTGTAAAATTGCATTTGCAGCACGTTTTACTATTTAAAGTCAAGTAAAACTACATTTGCAACAAATTTTACTTTTTGATGTCAATGTAAATTGCGTTTGCAACAAATTTTTTTAACTGAAAGTCAAAGTAAAACAGCATTTACCATTTAAAATCAATGTAGAACTGTGTCTGCAACAAATTTTCTAGTTTAAAGTCTATGTAAAAACATCTGTGACAACTTTTACTGTTTGATGTCAATGTAAAACATAATTTACCTTGTAAAGTTGATGTAAAACTGCATTTGCAACAAATTTTGTAATTTAAAGTCAAAGTAAAACAGCATTTACCATTTAAAGCCGATGTAAAACAGCACTTGGAACAAATTTTACCATTTAATGTCAATATAAAACTGCATTTGCAACAAATTTTCTAATTTAAAGTCGAAACAGCATTTACCATTAAAAGTCAATGTAAAACTACATTTGCAACCAGTTTTACTGTTTGATGTCAATGTAAAACAGCATTTACCATTTAAGGCCAATGTAAAATTGCATTTTCAGCACATTTTACCGTTTAAAGTCAAGTTAAACTACATTTGCAACAAATATTACAATTTGATGTCAATGTAAAATTGCATTTGCAACTTTTTTTTAATTTAAATTCAACGTAAAACAGCATGTACCAAATTAAAAGCAATGTAGAACTGTGTTTACAACAAATTTTATTATTTAAAGTTAATGTAAAAACATTTGCAACAAATTTTACCATTTAAAGTCAGGTAAAACTACATTTGCAACAAATATTACAATTTGACATCAATGTAAAACAGCATTTACCATTTAAAATCAATATAAAACAGCACTTGGAACAAATTTTACCATTTAATGTCAATATAAAACTGCATTTGCAACAAATTTTCTAATTTAAAGTCGAAGTGCAAACAGCATTTTACCATTGAAAGTCAATATAAAACTACATTTGCAACAAATTTTACTGTTTGATGTCAATGTAAAACTGCATTTGCAACAATTTTTTTTATTTAAAGTCAAAGTAAAACAGCATGTACCATTTAAAAGCAATGTAGAACTGTTTGCAACAAATTTTATTATTTAAAGTTAATGTAAGTACATTTGCAACACATTTTACTGTTTAATGTCACTGTAAAACATCATTTACTTTACAGAGTTGATGTAAAACTGAATTTGCAACAAATTATTTAATTTCAAGTCAAAGTAAAACTGCATTTGCCATTAATAGTCAATGTAAAACTACATTTGTGACAAGTTTTGTCATTCAAAGTCAAAGTAAAACTGCATTTGCAACAAATTTTACTGTTTGATGTCAGTGTAAAACTACATTTACCATTGAAAGTCAATGTAAAAGTATATTTGCGACAAATTTTAGCATTTAAAATCACAGTAAAACTGCATGTGCAACAAATTTTATGATTTGAGGTCAATATAAAACAACATTTACCATTTAAAGTCAATGTAAAACTGTGTTTGCAACAAATTTTATCATTTAAAGTCAGTGTAAAACTACATTTGCACCAAAAGGTATAATTTAAAGTCAAAGTAAAACAGCATTTACCATTTGAAGTCAATGTAAAACAGTGTTTGCAACAAATTCTATCATTTAATTCAATGTAAATATATTTACAACAAATTTTACTATTTAATGTCAGTGTAAAACGGTATTGTCTGAAAATTTTACCATTAAAAATCAAAAACAGCATTTCCCTTTTACAGTCAATGTAAAATTGCATTTGCAACAAATTTTACTATTTCTTATAATGTTACCATAACGTAAAAATGCATTGCTGTTCTCATTTGAAGATTAGTTCATTTTACCTATCGTGGTGATGACGGTTCCAGCGAAGAAGAAAGCGCTGCAAAGGTCCCAGTGGCTGGAGTTATAGGACGTGTCTCCAATGGGACTCACGCCAGCGCTGACCGCATCTACCGCATGCTAAGAAAAGACACATAAAATAACTCATCTTGAGACACATCTTGGAAGTGCTTCATTGACAGTAAGTGACCAAAGTATAACAATATTAGCTAATCATTTTGAAAAGCCATTTCCCTTAAGTCACCCCCTCATGATGTCAGCCACTCCAAGAACATCACGTTTCTCAAGTAATTCACAAAAATGCTGATTAGACTTTAATTGCTAAGTGACTAAATGGATATAAAACCACCCGCTTTGTGTTTCAGCGTCTAAAAAAACTGCTCTGAAAATCCATCTGCTCCATCTGTCGGTAATTCAATCAGGTTTTGTGGCTCTTCTCAAACTATTTAAAGAGTAAGTAGTATAAATGGATTAGGCTTAGTAAATTTAGTCAATATATTGGTAAGTCCTGTTTGAGTAGACTGTGGTGATGCTGTTTGTGTTTCATTCACCCAAATCTTGCTTTTTGTAATCGTAAAGCGGTACAAGATATATTTGTTTCCAGAGAAACATGGATATTTTTAACAGAACAGCATAATAAATTAACTATTGCAATAAGTTAGATGATATCCAAGAGAAAAACACAATAAAGCAACATGCTGTCAGCAAGAAACCGTTTTTCTCTGAGTAATGTTTCTTCTGCTCCGGTAGGACTCGCCAGGCGTCCTGGTGGGAAGATTTTTGAGTCAGTCCTGCTCACGGCCAAAAACAACAACACCGACGACAGCCAGCTGGTCTCGCTTGACAGACATGTCAACATGACTGACACACTGCGCATCTGATTAAATGTGAGTTTAAAAGCTTTTTTTTTGAGTCGAATCTTCAGTATAAAGATGCTTTATGTGCCCTATAAAATCTTTGTTTTGGAACCAATTACAGCACAATGTCTCAATTGTTTGTCCTAGACAGTAATTTGATTAAATGGAGACTTTTGCTTGAGGCTCCTTCCTCTCACATGTTTCTCCTGATAAAAAAAGACCAATTTAATATCTCGGTTTCAGGAGAAGCAAATAAGATATTAACCCTATAAAGCCTACGGAATCATATTTGAAATGCACATTTCATGATCAAACTTTGCAGTTAACCTGTTGCACACACATCTTTTTGCTGTCAAATCTTAAGAATAATATCAAAACATAAGAATAACTTAAGTAATATTTCCAGATGAGCACTTGTTGGGCTGAAGCAGCTTGGCTTTACTTGATTTCTCCTTAAATCATCTGGTAGAAAAATCAGTGAGTGTCAAATCTGATCATAAGGATCTTTTGAGGAACGTTTGTTTCCAAATTGAACCAAACTGCATGTTTTGCTCAGTTTGAGTCTCTGAATAAAACTGAGCTGTTTTTCCTACATATTCAGCCTACAGTTGAATCTACAAAATGTTAATTATTTTACCAAAATAAGAGGGATCATACAAAATGCATGTTATTTTTTTATTTAGTACTGACCTGAATAAGATATTTCACATACAAGGCATTTACATATAGTCCACAAGAGAAAATAATAGTTGAATATATAAAAATGACCCCACTCATAAGCCCCATGTTTGTCCTGAACAGTTAAACTGCCGCTGTTCTTCAGAAAAATCCTTCAGGTCCCACAAAATTCTTTTGTTTTTTAGCATTTTTGTGTATTTGAACCCTTTCCAACAATGACTGTATGATTTTGAGATCCATCTTTTCACACTGAGGACAACTGAGAGACTCATATGCAACTATTACAGAAGGTTCAAACACTCACTGATGCTTCAGAAGGAAAAACAATGCATTAAGAGCCAGGGGGTGAAAACTTTTTGAATTTGAAGATCAGGGTAAATTTAACTTATTTTCTCTTTTGGGGAACATGCAAGTATCTTCTGTAGCTTCTTAAGGGCAGTACTAAATTTAAAAAAAAATATACTAAATTTTTTCTAATTCTTTGGTTTTTCAGCATTTTTGTGTAGTTGAACCCTTTTCAACAATGACTGTATGATTTTGAGATCCATCTTTTCACACTGAGGACAACTGAGAGACTCATATGCAGTGTTGGGGAAAGTTACTTTTGAAAGTAATGCATTACAATATTGCGTTACTCCCTTAAAAAGTAACTAATTGCGTCACTTAGTTACTTTATATGGGAAGTAATGTGTTATGTTACTTTCGAGTTACAATTGCGTTATTTCTTAATCTGGGCAGGGCTTGCTTCTTTTATTTTAAATATAAACCGTTTTATTTTTAGCAAATGTAAAAGCCCTGTCTTTCACACCAAAAAGTGAAATGAATAAGCCTCAGGCTGAAGGAAAAATAAATCCACGTCTGTACAGTAGAACGCAGGAGAAGAAGTTTCGAAACTCTTCTGAAAAAAAAACAATAAAGCACAAATGTTAGTTTATTTAAAGTCATTTTTTCTTAGTAGTATCAGTAGCAAAGACATTGGTTAATAAAATGGCATTAAATACATAAAGGAAATCTGTGTTATTTAACATATTGTTGCAGGTTTGCATTTCACTGTTTTAATTCATTTTGATGAGTACTGAATCAGTTTTTTCTGAGTGAGATGAATTAATGCATGTTCCCATTTAGTTTAGAACTACAGTAACATCATGTTTACACAACGCACACAACACCTCTATATTTCCAATTTCTCTCAACATGGGGACAGGAGACTTGTCAGTCAATAAATGGGAAAACAAATTAACAGGCATTACTTATTTGAAAAAGTAACTCAGATATTTTCTTGTAAAAAGTAATGCGTTACTTTACTAGTTGCTTAAAAAAAGTAATCTGATTACGTAACTTGTAATGCATTACCCCCAACACTGCTCATATCCAACTATTACAGAAGGTTCAAACACTCACTGACGCTCCAGAAGGAAAAAACATGCATTAAGAGCCAGGGGTGGGGTGAAAACTTTTGAACAGAATGAAAATGTGCACATTTTTTTTTTATTTAGCCTAAATACCATATTTCTAAAATTTAGTACTGCCCTTCAGAAGCTATAGAAGATACTTGCATGTTCCCCAGAAGACAAAATACGTGAAATTTACCCTGATCTTCAATTTCAAAAAGTTTTCACCCCCCGGCTCTTCATGCATCATGTTTCCTTCTGAAGCATCAGTGAATGTTTGAACCTTCTGTAGTAGTTGCATATGAGTCTCTCAGTTGTCCTCAGTGTGAAAAGATGGATCTCAGAATTATATAGTCATTGTTGGAAAGGGTTCAAATACACAAAAAAGCTGAAAAACACAGAATTTGTGGGACCTGAAGGATTTTTCTGAAGAACAGCAGGCAGTTTAACTGTTCAGGACAAACAAGGGACTCATGAACAACTATCACTAAACAAAAAAACACAGCTGTGGATCATTCGGGTAACAACACAGTATTAAAAAAATTAAGTGTATGTAAACTTTTGAACAGGGTCATTTTTATAAACTCTTATTTTGGTAAAATAATTAACATTTTGCAGATTTGCAGAAGGTGTATGTAAACTTTTAACCTCAACTGTATATCAGACTATATGAGCCATAAAAGCCTGATGGATCAAATAGGATACACAGGAAAAGAACACAAAGATTCAATAAACTGTTTCTTTTCAAAACATTCGATTTTTCTGAATATTATGGCTTTACAAGTCTGATTTATGTTTTCTCTGTAGGCATTTATAGCACATGGACAGGTTTTGTGTCATATGAACTATGAAGACGTCTGAAAGCTCCAGCAGGGCTTTGCTCTCAGGAGACTCTGCCTTCAGTGGGCCAAACAGTAAATAATTGATTACCACGGAGCCTATTCCCTATCGAGGGGTCTGTTTCGACTGTCTTGGCTGGAAATAGAGAATTGATTTTTTTTTGGCATGAGCTTAATTTGAGTCACAAAGGATGCTTGTGTGACGTAAAGTGGAAAGAACTGAAGAAGGATGTAGGCGTATATCAAAGTGGCATCTGATCACTCACATATGTGGTTATTGTCAGGTTCGACTGAACTATGAGTAATGTGGGTCATACTGTAGAAAGGTCACATGATGATTTAAACATTTTACGTAGTGCGGCCATTTGATGTGATGTGATGTGTGAATATTTGTTTTTATTTTTATTTTCTGCCTTAGATGTATTTACAATAAAATATTTATTTCAGTATTTTTATTTTTTTTTATATTTTTTAAGAAATAAATTGAAAATGTTTTATTTGAAAATATAATATTTTATAATTATGTTTTTATTTTGTTACCTTTGCAAATAGCTGAAATAAAATAGGTTAAAACCTTTTATTTTTTTTCACATAACATTTATTATTTTATGTTAAATAGTGATTTTTTTCCCCCATTGCAAAAAATTTTATCATTTAAAGTCAAAATAAAACTGCATTTACCATTGAAAGTGAACATAAAACTGCATTTGCACTAGTTTTTTAAATTTAAAGTCGAAGTAAAACTGCATTTGCAACAAATTTTACTGTTTGATGTTGATGTAAAATAGCATTTGCAGCACATTTTACTATTTGATGTCAATGTAAAACAGAATTTACCATTTAAATTTGGTGTAAAACTGCATTTGCAACATTTTTTTTTTATTTAAAGTCAAAGGAAAACTGCATTTGCAACTATTTTCTTTAAAGTAAAACTGCATTTGCAACCAGTTTTACTGTTTGATGTCAATGAAAAACAGCATTTACCATTTAAAGTCGATGTAACAGTTGATTGTGCATTTGCAACAAATTTTTCACTTAATGTCAATGTAAAACTGCATTTGCAACAGATTTTACTGTTTGATGTCAACGTAAAACAGCATGTAAAACAGCATTTACCATTTAAATTTGATGTAAAACTACATTTGCAACAATTTTGTTTTATTTAAAGTCAAAGTAAAACTGCATTTGCAACAAATTTTGCTGTTTGATGTCAATGAAAAAAGCATTTACCATGTAAAGTCAATGTAAAATAGCATTTGCAACCAATTGTATAATTTAAATTCAAAGTAAAACAGCATTTGCAACTATTTTAAGTAAAACTGCATTTGCAACCAATTTTACTGTTTGATGTCAACGTAAAACAGCATTCACCATTTAAATTTGATGTAAAACTACATTTGCAACAATTTTGTTTTATTTGAAGTCAAAGTAAAACTGCATTTGCAACAAATTTTACTGTTTGATGTCAATGAAAAAAGCATTTTCCATGTAAAGTTGATGTAAAATAGCATTTGCAACCAATTGTATAATTTAAAGTCAAAGTAAAACTGCATTTGCTACTATTTTTTTTTTTAAGTAAAACTGCATTTGCAACCAGTTTTACTGTTTGATGTCAATGAAAAACAGCATTTACCATTTAAAGTCGATGTAACAGTCGATTGTGCATTTGCAACAAATTTTTCACTTAATGTCAATGTAAAACTGCATTTGCAACAAATTTTTAAAAAGTAAAACTGCATTTGCAACAGATTTTACTGTTTGATGTTAACGTAAAACAGCCTTTACCATTTAAATTTGATGTAAAACTACATTTGCAACAAATTTTGCTGTTTGATGTCAATGAAAAAAAGCATTTACCATGTAAAGTCAATGTAAAATAGCATTTGCAACCAATTGTATAATTTAAAGTCAAAGTAAAACAGCATTTGCAACTATTTTAAGTAAAACTGCATTTGCAACCAATTTTACTGTTTGATGTCAACGTAAAACAGCATTCACCATTTAAATTTGATGTAAAACTACATTTGCAACAATTTTGTTTTATTTGAAGTCAAAGTAAAACTGCATTTGCAGCAAATTTTACTGTTTGATGTCAATGAAAAAAGCATTTTCCATGTAAAGTTGATGTAAAATAGCATTTGCAAACCAATTGTATAATTTTAAAGTCAAAGTAAAACAGCATTTGCAACTATTTTGTTTAAGTAAAACTGCATTTGCAACCAATTTTACTGTTTGATGTCAGTGAAAACAGCATTTACCATTTAAAGTCAATGTAAAACTGCATTTGCAATAGATTTTACTGTTTGATGTCAACGTAAAACAGCATTCACCATTTAAATTTGATGTAAAACTACATTTGCAACAATTTTGTTTTATTTAAAGTCAAAGTAAAACTGCATTTGCAACAAATTTTACTGTTTGATGTCAATGAAAAAAGCATTTTCCATGTAAAGTTGATGTAAAATAGCATTTGCAACAATTTTTTTTTTTTATGTCAGTGTAAAACTGCATTTGCAAAAAATTGTATAATTTAAAGTCAAAGTAAAACAGTATTTACCATTTAAACAAGTTAGTTGTTTAAATTTTTTTGCAGTAAACTATGTGTTATGCTAGCCTTCTCTTTCAAACATCATCACTGAACTGTGATCTGTTTATTAGTGACCATCTGCTTCCTTGTTATTATAGATCCCTGGACACTCATTTGCATGGAAACGCTTGCATCTGCGAGCGTCACTTAACCTTCAGATGAAAGTCCTATTTGAGATGACATTTTAATTCTTGATTACAAAGAACTAACCATAAACAAAAACCTTTACAGCATTTCTTAATATTAAACATGAGCTTACTATATACTAAACCTCACAACAAATGTTTTCTGAGGCTGTTATATAACGGAAATGTTTCCCAACCATCTCATCCACCCTTCAGTAATCCCCAGGCTGACTATGTAGGATGTGCTGCTGTGAGAAATCAATGCAAAGCTTTAATTGATGGCAGCACATTTTCTGTCTCTATATATGTGAGATATATGTGCTCTCTGTTATGTAACAAATGGTGCCGGTGTTTTATCACAGAACACAAAATTTAGCCTAAAGTGTGTTTATGATGGCAGAAGTGAGAGCTGATAGTCCTGATGATGCCCAGAGGGATTCATGTCTGTCTTGGAATGACATTTACCGATCAATTAGAGCTCAGCGTCGGCTGAGGAGATGTGTGGTTGAGGAGCTCACATGAAGGTTGTTGCTGACGCCCACTATAGCTGGAAAAAACGCATTTTGGGTCTTCAGACAGTCTAAGATGAGTGTGTCACCCAAGATGCCTTCACAGTGCACGGTGGTTTAAATATCAGTCTATTTTATGACACTGAATGCATTTGTAGGTAAATGTAGTATTTTAAAGCCTCAGCTTTCAAAACCAGCTTGCTAAGGAAAAATTGCACAAAAACGTGAAAATGAATTTTTTCCCCCTAAAATTTTCATTACAGTAATGTAAAATAAATAAATAAAATAAAATATAAAATAAAATCAACTGTGAAAGCTATTACTGACTTCATTTTAGTGCAGTATTTTTCAAAAACACCATTGAGAATATTGAGAATCATTAAAAACAATTAATGTATATATTAAATATATTGCAAAAAGAAAGACAAAATGAATTAAAATTAATTTTTAAAATGTAAGTTGTGTAAATATGTAAAATGTATGTAAAATATAAAAATATAAAATATGTATATTTCATTTAATTAATTATACTGTATATATACAAAATAAATTATATATAAAAAAAGAAAATAAAAAAGCATTATATTTAATACATTTTTATGTAAAAAAAATTGTTGATGTAAAAAAAAGTTCCTAGAAATAAAATTAATGTTAATTAAAACAAAATGAGGTGGAAAAAAATCTTATTTTGTTTAACTTGATTTAAAAAAAAATAATAATAAAAAATGTAACCAAAACTAAACCTGAAAAATGACTAAATTACTAAAATTACTAAAACTTAAACTAAAATTAAAACAATTTTTTTTTTAATTTATGTTTTTTTTTTAGTATAATTCTACAAGACAAGATTTCATTTTATATTTTGGATTTTTTTTTTTTTTGTCTCTCATGAGTTGAATATCTTTTCGCTTTCCTGATTTTATATATATATATATATATATATATGTCCTAGTCAATTATATTATATTCTGTAATAAACATTCTATTCTATTTAATTATTATTATTATTATTATTATTGTTATTAAAAAAATGTCTATTTTTTAATTACATTATTTTTTGCTAAATCACCTTTGAGAATAATGGGAATTATAAAAAAGTAATACAGAATATATATTGAATGAATGAATTAAATATTTTAAAAAATGCTTTTAAAAAGATTATTGGAGTATGTTTTACAACTTTATTTCATATTTTTTTTATTTTTTAGTCTCTTGAATATATCTTTACTTGCTTTGCTGTGCTTCTCCATGAATCATTTTGTAGAAAAATCTGAGTGTCAAATTTGTTTGCAGAAGCTTTACCTTAACTGTTCGTCAGTGGAGGAATAATTTTCCCAAGCCTCTAAAACATCTCACATCTTTTGAGGGACGTTTATTTGTTCGTCTCTCAATCATCATTGGATTGCATTGCATTATATGTTTGGATCATTTACATCTCATATAATGAAAGATATTATTGCAGATATAGAGTGACCACTGATATTTATTATTTTAGGCTCTCCGATCTCACCTTGATAAGGGCCTCGAGTTCGCCTGGAGAGACGCAGGGATTCCTCTGCAGGAACAAGGCTTTCTCCTGAGTGATGCTGTCCTTCTGGTTGCTCTCGAAAGGTTGCTCCAGTGCGCGGAAGGCCAGACCGCCACACACCAGGTACATCACCACCACCACAAACACGGCCACCACCGTCTTACACTTCATGACCGAGTGCAGCGCGGAACCGTCCGCGCTCGCATCCATCCCCGTCACCATGCTGGCCGAGCGGGACGAGATGGAGAGGCGCGGGAGACCGCAGTGTCCGTTAACTCTGACCTCACAGCCCATCGGGTTCTGCATGGCCGCTACGCTGGCCTGAACCAGACTGGACTGGACCGCGCCGGACTGGACCTTCTTCGGCGGGACGATGTTTGTCTGAACAGCCACTAAAAAGAAACAGAGATAAATCAATTCACTGGAATTATTACAACCAGAATTAACATTATATTGCATAGATCTTTTAGCTTTTATGCTTACTAAAGGAGGTTTTTGTCTCAAACTGGATTATCCATAAAATCAAAAACATTTTTGTTACTTGAGGAAAAAAAATCTATGTATATAAATTAAAATAAAATATTATAAAAAAAAAAAAAAGATTTCAGCATTTTGTTTCATTTCACTTGATGTACTAAAATAACTAAAATGGAAATAAAAATGAATAAAAAAAATTTAAATCACATTTTTTTTAAAAATCACAAAAATATAAAACTAATAAAACTTTAACTAAGATGAAAGTGAAATAAAAAAATCTAAAAAAAATCTAAAATATGCACAAATGTTTTATGTCATTTTATGTTGATAGCATTTTAGATTATTGTTCTGAAAAGATTTTAAAGAGAAAGATATGAGTTCACATTGAGATCTCTGAATTTTGATTGCAGAATTAGCAAATCTGAGAATGTTTTATGAGACATTGTTGAGATTTCTTTTGAAATTCTAAACGATATATCAGAATAATAATTGTTTTTCTAAGAATAAACCTCTGAAGACTCTGAAAATGTCTCAGTTTGCTCTCCATTTAATTCCTTTCTGTCTAAAAGAGCTGAGATTTTAATATTGTACATAAATATTCTATTCAGTTCTGTTCTGCCATGTGATTTTTTTTTAACCACCTGCAATGTTTTTAAGACTAATTGCATTGTGAAATTGTAAAAAATAAAACTAAAAATAAAAAAAATTCCTCAAAATGTTAATTACTGTAATGTGAATTTTAAAAAAAAAAGTATTAATACATTGTGGTATTATTTTTTGACATCCTACTGCCTTCTTTAATTCGACCTTTAAATGTTTAAAAATATTTTTTTTTATTATATCAGTTTTAATAAATAACCACTGAGAATAATGGGAATTATTTAAAAAAAATGTAAGTATGTATACATTAAATATGAATAAATACACACTAGAAAAAGGCATATTGGAGTTATTAGAGTGTTTTATTTAAAAAAATTTACTTTTTCAGTCTTTCTACTTCTCTTACTTGACATTTCTTTGTAAATATTTTTGAAAAATTTAGTAGTAATTTTTAAATGAAAATTGTTTCTACACCATTTTTTCAGTGTATATGAAATACTGAAATGTAGTGTTTTAAATATTTTATTGTACTGTGATATTTTTTACCATGTTAATACACAGTGCAATTAAATAACAGTTCATCCAGAGTGCTGAGGTTCGTGCATGAAGACAATGTTATAATTCAGTCCATTAGTAACATGAGCTATAGGTTCTGAAGTGATGATCTGTGTCTCTCCTGAGATGCTTTAATCTAATCGTCTGATTAAGCAAGAGCAAGCACTCAGAGGAGCACTCCAGGTTATGACTTTACCACTGTAGAGAGATGGAAGATAATATATTTCTTCTTCTAATGTGCAGTGGTGTGGCCTTAGCGCTCATGAACTGGGGGGAAACAGCACAAGGTGACAGATGATATCTTGAGAAGGACAAAGCCATGCGAGCCGTCCCTACTGAGAGTCATTCATGTGTTCACGTGAGCGCAGCTGCGTTCAGTCGCCTCGTTTAAACATTCACCGCTGCCTTTGTGGGGGACAGTGGGCGGAGCCTGTGAGTCACAATGATGTAATGCTCAAACCACCCCATAATTTATGTAGGCCCCGCCCCTCGGGATGCTTCAGTACAGTCCCTTTGTAAAAATGAAACAGAAAATGTTGCAACTTTGGGATTTATGAAAGACCACATGGATTAAATGTATCAGTTCGATAACCTGAACATGCATATTTATTGTGCATATGTCTCTGTGGGGATTTCTTCAGTGTTGTATTGCCTAATAATCAATAAATGCACTTGAACAAACCATAATTTTTGACTTGGAGTGACTCAAGGGCGCATATGTCACTGCGTCTGAGATATAAAACCTGTCAGTCCAGGCTCACCAATCAATATCCAATAAAGTACAGTAGATAAACAAACATTGATGGATGTGTCCATGAAAATTCAGTTCAGTGAGGATATATACAATAGCCCTTGCTGATATATAAAACACACTGATTGCAGTAATGACAACATATGCGCCAATATATATTTCCAATTTACATGTACATTTAATCATTTAATCCTTTTATCCAATTACATACATACATTATAAAATCAGACAATTTCTGTTATTATTAAATAATTAGCTATGGCTGTTATTATTAAATAATTAAATATAATATATATTACTATTAATAATATGGTATTCTACAGTAATGTAGTGAATACACTAATAATTTTTTACATTATTATGAGGGTGTTTATGGCTTATATACATATGTATTAAAAATCTAAAGAAAAATTCTCTCTCTCTCTCTATATATGTATAAAAGACAAATTATAATATATATATATGTATATATCTATATATTTCATTTAAAAAATTAAACAATTTATTAAATAATTAACTATTGCTATTATTATTAAATATTGATACAAAAATTAAATAAACATTATATTATTATTAAATAATGCAATATTGCTATTATAATATTTAATATGCAATCTTAAATATTGCATTTAATTATTGTATTATAAATATTGCATTTAATTATTTCATTATTGTCATTTAAATAATAAAAATACTTAAATATAATACATATTACAGTATATATGTTCATTATTATGAGGGTGTTTATGGCTTTTTCATTATTATGAGGGTGTTTATGGCTTATATATGTCATGCTTATGTATTAAATTTCAAAAGAAAATATTAAATGTACTTAATATATATATATATATATATATGAAAATATTAAATCTACTTTTTCCTCTCAAATCTCAGAAGCTCAATATTAAGCATAACAATAAATCTGGTGATCTGAAAAAAACAAACAATTAAAAAAATATTAGCAATAACATATCAGACCAAAATGAAATTAAATATGTTTTCTCTCACTAAAAAGTCCAACAAACCCGCAAATGCTGCATAAAATGATTTCAACTTGAGTGAAATAACCAAGTGACACAACTAACCTTGTTCAGGGTCCCAGTTCACCTGTTTCCTCGGATTCTCTAACGGGAATTTCATGATGATCACGCCTTTCCGTGTCAGAGAGTCAAATAAAGCTATTCTAACAGTATGTACACAGTTCAGAGAGATTCTGATAGTTTACATTCTCGCTTCTCTCTCAGTATTTGCTCCTTCAGAAAAAGCGAACGCCTCAGAGCCGAGAGCGCGTGATGAGGATGAGGAGGGATGCTCGTGCACGCCTTACTCTCTCTACACCCTCTCTGTCGGTCAATGTGAGACCACCCAACATCTCACTCTCAAGAGCTTCTCACTTGCATCACTTTGAGGAAAGCACATAACGCGCGAAACGTCTGCGGAGAATCACACGGAGAATCTGGGAGCGTCCCTGGATCGCGCGTAAAGCTGCACTTTCCTTTGTTTCAGCGTCTCATCCCTTTGTGTCATGACTCCCACATGCTTTAAGTCATTAAAACAGCTATTTGGTCATTCGTGTTTGTTATAATAACTGAGACATGATCGTGTCGTGTTGAGGTTGACAGATAGAAGTGATACTCACTGATCATCGCGTTTATCCGGCGTGGATGCGCGGCGCAGAAGCGGCTGAGAGCCGGTGCACATGGAGAGCAGGTGCGGAGGGCTGGACTGACTCACCAGCAGCAAATCAACGATTACACACAAATATGAATTATTCATTTCGACTGTGGGTTGTGTTCAAGCCATAAACACCCTCATAATAATGTAAAAATCATAATAAAGTGTATTCATTTAACCATTATTGTAGAATGTTTATGAATTAAATATGACAATAATATTATACAATATATATTTGTTTTAAATGGCAACAATGTTACTATATAATCTTTAACACTGCATATTAAATCTTGTAAAAGTATTATAAAAATTTATAAATTATAATTAAATTAATAAAATATTATAAAAAATTAAATATATAATATTTAATTATTCAATAATAGCCATAGTTAATTATTTAATAATAACATAAATCGTTTAATTTCTTATAAATTATTTAAATAGGCCAAAAATATTATTATATCATATTTAACGTTGCATATTGATAAATGTTATATTAATAGCTGTATTCAATTATTTATTCATATTTTATGTGTCATTACTTTTATTATTATTTTTTTTTTAATATGACAACTGTTAGGCTATATCATATTTAACATGGCATATTGTTAAATATTATAATAAATATTAAAATTCAGTCAGCATTAGCTTTTTATTTGCT
This sequence comes from Labeo catla, assembly GCA_012976165.1. Classification (NCBI taxonomy): domain Eukaryota; kingdom Metazoa; phylum Chordata; class Actinopteri; order Cypriniformes; family Cyprinidae; genus Labeo; species Labeo catla. The sequence continues at coordinate 2,320,646 of VONZ01000044.1, forward strand.
GTATTGTAAATCATATATGAATTATTTAGGAAAATATATTTCAGTAAATAATATATTATATTTAATTATTTTTATTATTTAAATGACAACAATATTATATAATCTTTAACACTGCATATTACATATTATTATAATAATACCTATATTTAATTATTTAATAATAATAGTCGTAGTTAATGATTTAATAATAACATAAATTGTTTAATTTCTTATAAATTATTTAAATAGGACAAAAATATTATTATATCATATTTAACGTTGCATATTGATAAATAGTATATAAATAGCTGTATTTTTTTATAAACTATTTAAATAGGACAAAAAGTATAATATTATAATATTAAACGTTGAATATTGATAAATATCATATTAATAGCTGTATTTAATTTATAATCATAATCATAATTTATGTGCAATTATTTTTATTATTTTTATATGACAATTGTTATATAATATTTAACATTGCATATTGTAAAATATTTTTAAAAATTCAATTAACACTAGCTTTTTATTTGCTATACTGTAAATCATATGAATTGTTCAGTAAAATGTAATATATTTTAATTGCTTTAAATCTGAATAAAGTTTACATTTAATATATTTAAATTTAAAAAATTATATTCACTCATTAAAAACAAGTTCAAGCCATAAACACTCACAGAATAATGTAAAAACCATAAAAGGGTGTATTATTTTATATGTAATATGACAATAATATTATTATATAATATTTAACACAGCATATTGTTAAATATAGAATTAATAATACATTAAATATAATACGTATTCTGTATAATAATCACTCTTCTGTTTTACAAATGAATTTGATATTTTTTTACAAGTATTTAAATGTGAAATGTCTTTATGAATATTTAAAAACTATATTAAAATGTAATGTTTTAATGATTTTACATACATTTGTTTTTATTTTAATATTTTTAAATACAATAAAAATAAATAAAATAAATGTAATTAAATCATGCATTAATACATTTCAATAAAATATATATAGATTTTCTAATAATTATGCTACCTCATGCTTTACCCTGTGAAATGACATTTGCAAGAAGGATATAGCTCTTCATCATCATTTGCTGATGTCTTCTGTATGCATTGAGCAGGAACCACCCGGAGATTCCTCATGAAATATAGATGAAACTGTACTGCACCTCCTTAAGACTCCACATCTATTAGTAATAGCATGACATCATAACTAGAGCATTTCTCCATATGAAATATTCAGTCTTACATAAACACAAATCTTGGTAAATCTGTCTTCTCTGATACACCTTTACAGATTTATTTATTAGACATTTTTAGAGTTTGACTATAGCGGCTCATATTTGGTGTTGTGTTGTATTTTATGAGATAAAATGTACAAATTTATTTAAATGGTCTCTGCAGTCTAAATACCATACCACCATGCACTTCTAAGGATGCACATTAAATACACGGGCAGAATAAGAACATATATATATATATATAAAGTGTTAAAAACATACATGCACAGTTCAGCTGAATTAGTGCCGCACAGTTTAGCGGTTCGCGAATCATTTGATTTAGATCAGAACTTTCCGAGCATGGATCGCGAATCATTTGATTCAGATCGGAACTTCGATCGGGGTGCGGATCGTGAATCATTTGATTTAGATCGGAACTTTCCGAGATCGTGGATCATTTGATTTAGATCGGAACTTTTCGAGCACAGATCGCGAATCATTTTATTTAGATCGGAACCTTTGGATTGTGGATCGCGAATCATTTGA